>WURT03000026.1:819743-845750 GCA_009936505.3 Holothuria glaberrima
TTATTATTATTATTATTATTATTATTATTATTATTATTATTATTATTATTATATGTCTTTTATTTGTCTTTTTTCCCTTGTCACTGCAAGCTTTTATCAGAGTGCGATCATTGTCTCACCTCTGTAGAATGACTTGACTCAATCCAGCCAAATGGCGCACTCGGGAGGGGTGGGGACACAGGGCTCGGAGCCCCTCCTCCTACGAAGGGCTCTCAGTCACAATTTTTAAGATGTTTGTAAATACGTTTAAGCTTAAGTTTTTTCATGCTGGGCAGGGGTGTAGGGGATATTTCCTATGGTGTAACACAGCACTGGAGTTTTTCAGTGATGTAATAAGTATTTTAGGTGAAGGTTTCACTGTGCGCTGTGCGCCCATTGATAGTGCCGTTCATCCATATGATACCACTCCGCAGTTTGCAATTTCGAGCCCCCGCCTCTCGCTTACCAACAAAAAGATCCTAAGAAGGCCATTACCTCTACTCTCCACTCACAAAATACTTTGCAAAAGTGGTTCATTTTCCATGTTCCTTAAAACTTGCATGTTAATTTAAAAGAAATAAAGCATTTAGTATGCGTAGTACATGAATATCATCATCATCATCATAAATTATCATTGGTAAGACGGCCTGTTTTCTGTTGAATTTTTGGAAATATCATATTTCATATTTCATTACTCAACGAAGAAATAACGCTTGTCCATATGAATAAACCATCGCAATTAAGAAAATACGATTGTGCATATCCTGAAAGACACTGAAAAATGATGACAGAACAAAATCCTGCATTAATACACAATTAAGCATTTTAAATAAAGGTAATAATTTCCACATATTTATCTTTACAACATCTTAAACTTTGGAGAAGAAAATTAGCCCAATGGTTGTCATCATTTCAACTGTGCCCTTTGTATTGTTTTTTGTTCACCTGTTTGCTAATAAAGCGATTTTTAAAACCTATTTCAACCAGGAAGCTTCTGCCTAAAGACTTACACTAGCATGACAGGACATAGAAAAGAAAGTGACAAAGCTTCAACACTGTACACATTACTTTCTTATTTATTTTATTGTGTTTGTTTTTTCACTTTCACTCTTGCATTCCCAGCATTCAACTCTCCTTCAAATCGCCGCACAAATGTGGCGAATTATTTCCGTCAGTTTTACTGCTCTATGGACCAAAGGCTGGTCCAAGCTTTTTGAGAACTGTATTCAATTTAATTTGCCTATCTTCGAGGGCGTGGTGTGTACGGGAATGCTTGGGTGCTCTAATGTTCACGGGGGCCCTTGATAAGTTACCGGTAGTTCGCTTAATGAGTTGGACCTGCTACCCCACTTATGAACTCTTTGGAAAAGCTCCGCACCGAAATGAACCGATGATACTGTAAATCACAAGTTTAAAATTTGGCCATTGTCTCTTAGCATGGAAGTACTACCTAGGTAGTACTTCCATGCTCTATGTGTCGGAAGATTTTCTTAGATCGACTTTGCCAGGTTGACTTACTTTTTAAAAAAGTATCCCGAAAAGGTACTGTATTTTTCTACAAACAAAATTTATTTTAGTCACCCCCTTGGTGGTCTAGATATATTTATTATTCATCTCAGTTCGGCACACAACATCGTAGACGAGTTTTAAATGTAAGATTACTAAGGTCAAAATGAAAAATTGTTCTCCTTCTTCTCCTCTTCAAAAGAAACGGATCATGCAAGGACAAATTAATATAAAACTTAAGATGCGGTTTATGCTTGTTTAACAGCCCTCATAGAGAACGTGAAAGGATATTGCAACTTCGACATCATGGCGATAAGATCGATGCTTGGTATACTTCAATATTAATAACTAAAATCAAATAATGAAGAAAAAACAGAGTTTAGTAAAATATTTTATTACTTGTCTCCAGTATCGATTATCATGTTATTATTAGTCACAAAAACGGTAACTTGTAATCCAGATAACCTATTTTTAATTATTTTCATTGTTAAGTGTCTTTCAAAGTTAGAAATTATTGTTAAAGATTATTTTGCTTCTATCAGAAGTTTTCCAGCCTTTGCCTCCCTGCCTACGAGGTTTATGGCATGACACTCTTAATATATTGACGTCAATATGACGTCATCCAGAGAATAGAGAGAATGTGTACGGAAGTTTTTCGAAACCTCAAAAATCGCACCTTTAATTTGCCATTGGACAGAGCAACGTACCAGGCAGGAACTACTGATAATCTGTAAAAAGTGTAAAAATCAATTTTGGTTCAAACTAGAACAAGATAAAGCAGTTTTTATGCCATAAATTATTAGGTTATGTATATGAAAGAAGAATGTTCTAAAGCATGCGTTCACTTCGTTGAAGTTGAGTAACAAACACAAAATTTTCCCGCTGTTCTAAGCTTGTAAGGGTTAAACGTTAGATCAGGGAGTTTGTAACAACTCCCTGGTAAAATAGTCTATACCGACCTGCCGACGGAGTGCTTTGATTGCTGCTATGTAGGAACATTATTGACTCTGTTTATTGGTCGTACTAGGGCGAGGATTGAAGTGAGGAGAGTAATTTTTTCGTGAAAATTATTTAATTTTTATGACAAAAGTGAATCTATTGGCTAAGAAAAGGATCCATTACTTTTCTCTAGTTTGAACGCTCCTCTCGTATGTGTGGATAAAAGAAACATTAAAGAATAAAAAAAGAAGAGATGAGAGGCTTTACAGAAATTTTTAGAATAATGACTCCAATTCGTTAAATTTACATCATTTATAAGAAATGTGTCATTTCTCCCTACTTCCCTGATATAAGACATGTGAGGTTGTGATTTAACAGTTACAGAGGACCGCAAGTACAATCACCGAATCTACCAAGACACTGGCAAGACAATGGTAACTCGTTTTTGTTTTAGAATACGGTATATCTCTACTTCCAAAATGTCATCAATGCATGCACGCTTGATTGTAATTAATTATCTTTTGATAGCCTTTGTTATCATTTCAAAGTAATTAGATTGTTCTATGGTTAGAACAAATCAGTAAATCGCTTTACAATAGCAAACTTTGTGAACGCAAATTTAAGTAGGTCAGTAATAAACCAGCCATAGAGCATATGGAACTTTCCGTCAAACAAAAGAAAATATGGGAAGATATACAATGTAAGAGATTTCTGGTCCTTTTAGCTTTGTAGATTTGCTTCATTGAAGATAAAAATTAGTTAGAATTGTTAACGTCAAATGATTTGATGAATAAGGTTTTTTTTTTATAAATAACAAAAAAATGCAATATGTATAGATTATATGTTTCTTTTTAAAACGTTAGTTGCAGGGACAAAAAGCTGTAAGTACCAGTACGGTACAATCTCTTAAAGGGGCTCATTGAGTTGACGTCAATTATTTTTGTGGCGAGCTTGAAGGAAATCATTGCATGACAATGCTTCTAATTAGCCTCATTACTCATGTTTCACTTCCTACAGTTACTGAAAGAGTGAGAAATTATATTGTTTTTGTGGAAAGGGATTGCATATGATTACTACATAATGGTTAAAAGTGTCTGGTCACAAAGTTGTAATAAATGATTTTAATCATGAATTACCCTAACATTGCCATTTCAGTTGTGAGTCAGATGTGCAGAATCTCTTAGTTTGGTCATTTTACCATCAAGATGTGAGCAAATCTCAACAGGTGTGAAAAAACCATGAATTTTGTGAATCAACTCAAAAAGCCATTTTAAATCCTCCAGATGTAAGGCAGTCTAAAAGAGTGGGAGTAGGGAAATCCTTAAGGATTGGATCTATCAGACTGAATACTCCAATAAAAATTACCGATTGGTCCCTCATTTCAATCTTTTGAATTAAAGGGAGAAGACAGTCCACCTAGTTTATTTTCCAAAAGTTGCTAAATCTTACAGATCTCCTCTTACTTCTCACACAAGTATTTTCATAATGTTCCTGTGTAATCTCATTGAATATTGAGAGTTAACCAATGAGTTATTCTGCATAAATTTAGGAAAAGAGTAAAATATTGTCACATGATTGATAGGCGCCATTCCTGAACTAGTGTACAGGGGTACACTACTTCAAATTGGGGGGGGGGGGACTGCATTTTCCCTTTAAGAGAGCATATACACTGGCGTATAAGAGCTAGTCGAGTTGGAGGTTAAAGTTTTGCTTTGAAAAATAAGTGGATGTCAGGTATTATCATGTGTTCTGAGCCGCTGAGGGACCTATTTTAACTTGTCAGTCAGTAGCAAACATTTTAAGAGATGTTTTGATTTTTTCCATTGAATTTAGAGCTTTCGAATCTTCCTCGTGGATCCGTTTAGTGTATATTCTGAGCTGCTCAAAAGTGATCCATTGTAAAACCACGGACTCAGTCATGAAAGTTTATGTAAGCCAATTTTCTTGATCACTATATACTGGTATAGTACTGGTTCAAACCATATACAATTTTACTTGTAAATTTGCTTTTGCACATCGTGCAAGGCTTCAAAACCACCGATGTCTTATCGGATATGATGTTGTGGGTTATTCCAAAAAAAAAAAAAAAACAAAAACAAAAACAAAACATATAAACAGAGAGAGGGGCTTAGGAAGGGGCTGTGAGGCTAAAGCCAACGGTCAAAATATTGGGGTTAAAATTCTTCCCCTACTTTCCAGGGAATAACCCCCTTATTTGTGTACTCATTGCAATTTATAACTTAATCAGTATTAATCATCAAAAGTTTTCAATAAATTTACTTTAAAAACTGCAAAAATGTAGCATCAAGTTGTAGCGAAGGACCATTACATATACAATTTTTTCTTATGGGATGGGGAATGGCAGACTCAAACCGTCAGCCCCCTCCCACCTCATCCGGGCACGGCTTCCTCCGTCTCTGAAAAAATAGAATAAAATATATAAAAAAATAGAATAAAATAAAGTTAAAAAAGACGAGGCCGTTGCGAATAAGGCTATTACAAAAGAAATTGAAGATCGTTGGTGCTCATGTTTTCCTTCAAGTAGATATTGTGAGAATGACAATAAAATCTTTACAAAAATCTTAATTTAAAGATCAAAATGAACAACTTTTCGTCAAAATATTGTCAATAGGCCTTTGAAATTTATTTGTACGTTTATTTCCTCTCAACTTCTTTGCAAAAACACTTTGTTACGATTTCAAGATGGAGACCGTTAAGTAAGTAAATTTACCCTGTTCTGTGTGGTATTAGGTTGTGGTTTGCCGTTTCTTATGAAACACAAATGTATAGCAGTGTATGCACCACTGTAAGGGGCACACCACCATTAGCTTCTCCATTGATTTACACACTACTTTGTCTCGGTTAAATGCCCCCTGGTTGTCCCTACAACCTTGACAAAGTTCGCAGTCCACACAAGCCACCCTTCAAATGAAAGCTGACGAGTTGGGCTATCACGGCACAACAAATTTACTATAGTATGACCGTTTACATTTTGAGCTACAAGGAGATGAAGTTTAGAGGGTATACACCCACCCATATTTATCCGCAAGGTGACGGAAATCACCACTTTCTTCTCACAACTTTAAAAACGGTCTGAATCACTTTTAATCAATCCAAATTTTGCACCACCCACACATTAACATGCCCTCTTACATATCCAGGAAGAATCGGCACCAGAAGGATGATCTTTACATGAGTAATTCACAAATAAAGAGGACCTAAAATTGACGGTGTACTTTGGTACTACTTTTCTCGAGTGGGCTGTTTCTCTAATGGTGGTGTTCCCTCTGTATGGCACGACTTTATAGACATCACCTGAGTAACGAAAAGTCAGTGTTATAATACATACACTACAAGATTTTGTTGTAAGGGCCGTAGCCTGGGCGAAATCTCTAGTTCATGGCACTATTCAAGCGGATAACCAAGTGGCGTGCCTACAGATAGTTGACACCCGGGCGAACACTTCCCTTTTCACCTGTGCATGAGTGTCATCCTGGGGAATGGTGATAAGGGGAGGGGTACATGTAAGACCTTTAGCCAACGTTTTTCTAGTATATTCAAGCTGTGTAGTATCATATAGGGGAGGATGGTTCATTCGTCAGGAAGAGAAACCCGTATAAGAACGTGTCCAGTGGGGGGGGGGGGTCCAGGAACCTCCTTGGGACTCTGAGAATTTGGGGGAAAAGGAACCCTTATATGCGATTTCCCAGGATTTTTGAGCCTTGAAATTAATGTGGATGGTAAAATTTTCAACATTTCAGTCTTTTTCTCGAACAGGCCATCTTTCATTTATGATTTAGAAATTTTCAACATTTCAGTCTTTTTCTCGAAGAGGCCATCTTTCATTTATGATTTAGAAATCATAGGTGGAACTGACCTCCTCCCAACCCGGCAGGTTACGGCCCTGGTGGGTCATACCGAAGATTTTAAAAATGGAACCTATTGCCATTGTGCTTGATGCTCAGCATAAGCAATGGAGTAGGGAAAACAAGCCAGTGAGCCGCAACTGGGGAAAAGGCCGTGGCCACCTTGACTTAAACCAATTGGTTAGAAACTGGGCGGTAAAACCTCATCTAACTAACTAACTGTAGAGAACCGTCCATTACTGAGCTAAACCCTACTTCACCATCACTCACTTTTTCTACTTTCTGGAAGTAGAAATCATCATTTAGACTTAATTGGAAAATTTTATTCATCGAGAAAATGATTGCGTCAAACTTTGCCTTGAGCTCGTGCTTAAAGCAATATTTTATGTCCATACGGTATTATGTACCAACGTGACCTATACAATTGTCCGCGAGATAACTGCGTCACTTGTATTTGAATAATCACGCTCCATGTATAGCCACACGCGAGTCTGGGTCTAGCAAGGGCAGTCCTTTCGAACAGAACGGCATTCATTCTAATGTAATTAATAAATGATCACATTTTAAGTGCCTTTCTAGGAAGCGTTGATCATTTTTGATGACTTGTTGAACGCTAATGAATTGTGGCCGACCATGGTTGTGTCGAAGCGCTCCCGGCTTTTGACGAAACGATCCTGTTATTCGGATCGACAATTTGGTAGACCGCATTGTGCGAATCATTTCACTCTTCCAGTTTGAACTTGGCCGAAGACAATAACAAACCGATCTCGACGTATTGTCTTGTTTCTGGGGCCTGTTCTGCCAGCCATGTAATAATCATTTCATGTTTATATTAGCAGTAGTCAAATTGATTATCACTTCTGAAATCAAAAACTCGTAGCACGGCGCTCGATCAAACTAATACGCAAGCAAGGCTGCTGGTGTCTCGATTTAATATCGCGTTTGTCACCCCAGTCGCAAGGCAAACACCACGCTTTTGTGCGTCTCAAGTAAGCCGGGATAGCACAGCACATCGAAAACTAAACAAACATGGTATTTGTAAAATTCTGGTTTCAAGAAAATGGCCTACGGCTGCATACAAATCTGTCATTGAAATATATCACTTAGAATCCACTTAAAAGAAACTTTTACAGTGGCAAAATGGAGCTTCAATAGCGCCGTGACAATGACAGGCGGGACAAAAGCGATACTTACCCGTGCGTGGTCGCCGCGAGCCACCGGAGCACTGCTTGGGTAACGTACCAGCTTGGTGGGGAGATCAGCTGGCAGGTTCCCTTAGGGGTTGACAAGTCGTGACAAATGGGTGAACCAAAAAATGGGACTAGGACCGGGGTAGATATGGGGTCAATGGCCCCGAATGGCACCCCGGTCAATAAACTCGTTTCTTTAGAGACAGGAAGTCTTCAAAATTCATAAGGCGATGTTACAGGGAAAAGATCGAAACTTGCAGCTAATTGGAAAGTGAATGGAATGATGGTAGGATAAAGACATCGAGAGGATTGTAATGGCCTCGGGCGGATTGGTTTAGCCGCTGGGTGAGGTACAGGAGCAATGGAACAGTCTTTTCCATCACATCCTTGGGGAACCGCCTTGCGTCATGTTGCGTTCGGTTCTGACATTTGCTAAACACCAAACTTTTGACGTTTTCAGGGCTCGGATGCCATAACAATTCAGCGACTATTGAAATGTATCAGATTACCGGACTTACCACCTTGCTTCAGAGATGGATAAAATCGCTGGGTGGCAAAATGTTGACACAAAGGACATGTTTCATATGTCAATGGTAATAAAAGCAGCGATGATAAAAAAGATTGTCGTACACTGACTGGTTTAGGCTTCCTCGTCAGGAATGTTGTCGCAGGCATTTTATACGCTCTTAGAATTCGCGCCTTCATGGCGATACATATGCTAGTTTGATTTTCAAACAGATATCGTAACGTGGAATAAATAGGTTTAGGTAAACGTAGTTAATGTAATGGTTACACTGTATCAGAAGGTTAGCAATAGAAAGCGACAGTTGCTCCTGTCTCGTCATAACGAGGGTCTGGAGCATAAAAGATGACAGAGAGTTTTACAGCCTCCAGGAGTTTACTTTTATTCCTTTGTACTCAAACCCACGAAAATCAATACAAAATACCTGTATAACATTTAATGCATTTACAGGGTATGAACTTCAAATTGATTTAAAGGCATCGATGGCATTTTGCACGGGTCTGAACATGGAACACCTACTTCCATGGTAAATGAAAGAGAAAAATATTTCAATACCGTACTGCACATGTTGTCCCAAGCACCGATACCAAAACTCTGTTCCTAACTCAAGATATCCCCTTTTAAAGATTGGTTACTTTTGTTAAGAAATACCGTCAGGTTTCCTCAAGGTCGTAGAATGTGATGATAATTGGGCAAACTGCATTTGATTGATTTGTTTTGTTGTTCTTTACAATTGAATACCTTGTCTGACAATGACATTCGTAACCGACTGTTGAAATGTTCCGATATTTTGTTATGAAGTGAAACTGTTCCATTTCAAAGGTAATAGGTATCAAACAGTTGTGAAATATTCCATAGAATGGGAGAATGCAAAAACTTCGTCTAGATCAGTTTGCCCAGATTACGTCACAGATTTCCCATCATGCACAGTAGAAGCTGCATACATAGCATTTCTTAATTAAAATCAGTACCTTCTAAATGCGAAGTGCTATTGAAATGGGTTTTCATTGCCTAATTCAAAACTTTTACTGCATTTTTGAAAAGATAAAATCCAAGTTGGCCACCAGAACATGCTTTTAAGAATAGATACGAATAAAAGATTTTCTTATGTTTTTTTTTTTGTCTGAACTTCTTTACTGGTCTGAATCACACAGAACAATAAACTTGAAGCTCAAAATGGAAATCATGCATGTCCTCGTGTTGGTTAAGAATTGGGAATGCAGGAATACAATGATATATGTACGGCTCATGGTACGACAATAAATGACAGACACACGCCCTTTCCCATCGTACCCTACCCTCCATTCACATACGGTACTCTTTCACGAGAAAGCTGCAATCTGCAACAAGACCGAAAAACGGACATCAGACGCGTATCCGGGGAGGGGCT
This sequence comes from Holothuria glaberrima, assembly GCA_009936505.3. Lineage (NCBI taxonomy): Eukaryota > Metazoa > Echinodermata > Holothuroidea > Aspidochirotida > Holothuriidae > Holothuria > Holothuria glaberrima. The sequence goes on from WURT03000026.1 coordinate 829,137, forward strand.
TTGTCCAGCGCCCCGGGTTGAAGAAAAGTGAAGAAAGTCGCTACACTCTGTCATCGGTCGCTTGGAGTCCCGCCCTGGGAAATATAAAGGTTAAGTATCTTCAGTCAACACACATGGAATCCAGAACTTTAGACACATTTGTGGGCGGTTCTAGCTTACGAAGCTCATGGTGTAAGACACTGGCGGATCCATGGCCTTTGTTTGAGAGGGGCCAAATTGGTGATACAGTGGTATGGGGTAGGGGTCTAAGGAGAAGGCCCCTCCCCTTTGGAAAATTTCCTATAACTGAATGCCCTCAGATGCGATTTGGTGCAACAAAAGTGTACAATTGTGAAGTTAATTTTCTTCTAGAAAATTTTCGGAAACAATATTTTGGCCCACCTTTGGGTGGGGCAATAGTCCCCGTTGGCCCCCCTTGGATCTGCCAGTGGTGCAAGACTGGACCTAAAATCCGCCACTGATAAACGCCAGCATTTCTTTATTTTGCGCAAATTCACTTTAACATATAGGACTTCTGCTCCAATAATTTGCCATCAAGTTCGCCCAACAATTCAAATACTAGATACAAGTTCTCTTGTCAAAAAAGATAAAAATCTCAATTCGTTTTTTGCTCATATGCTCTCCATGGCATTGTTTTTCGCTTATATATGATGACTTTCAAATGCATTAGACTACAGTTGTGACATCCGCATGTACAACAAACTGACAAAGAGAGCTAGATGTCTTCTAGCTTTTTGTACAACGACAGTCAACACCCCAACCCACCCCACCTCACCCCACCTCACCCCACCTCACCCCACCTCACCCCACCCGAGTTTTATCCCATGAAGGAGGATATGAAGCACGACCGGGACTGTAGTTTTATTCCCACCCCGAATACCTGTTAGTGAAGGTTTTCCTTCCAAAACATACGATTAACTACTGCATGTCTCAGAACGTTCAAATGTTACTCTAGAAAATACCAAATCCAGGGGATTAAAGCCTGACACCCTTCCTACAATCCTGAAAACTTTCCAACAGCATTGTATCTATCTTACCGCTCCACTTCGAAACACATTGTATGTATGGATGTTGGAAAAATGGTGATGCCCCCGAGTTACCGCAACCGTAGGAAAAGTCAGTCACTAGTAAAATTTACTACGAATTAACCCCCTCCCACATCCCCACCATAGGCGTAGAAATAAATTACAGGTTAGCCTACCACTCAAAACAGGTTATACTGTAGCAGTCTTGGTAAAGAGAGATGAATTTAACTGTTCTTCTATTGATCTGTGTTTTATGATTTTTATCGACATTTGTGATTTTGACTTTGTATGGACAAGTTGCATGTTATTGACTCCATCACAAATCCCACAGTCCTGTTTGTCACTTGTAACCACCTGATCACTGTTTGGTTGGTAGCAATACAGGATAATGTCATTGACATTTGCACTAAATAAATAAATTTTGAGTGAATTTTGACAAGACAATACCTTCACAGGTAGCTGTTGAAACATGCCCGCCGGCGAAATCTACACATAAAGCCGTCTGTTAGGCTATTTGGTGATACAAATTCAACAATTAAAATACAAACTCACGTTTTACCTCTAAATTTGTAAAAGCAAAAAGATTTCTATGGTATAAAGAAAGACACACCAAATTGTGGAATGTAAGCTTGTATATACAAGGGTAACCCGATTGTTGGAAGTTTAACCAGAAAATATCTATTCAAAAACTATTTGAGGTCGAGACTAGGAGCTTCGCCTCTACTACTTGTAGAGTGAGGTCAGTAACCTAAGGTAGCTTTTTCGTGCCATTTCATATAGTGAGAATGAATAATGAAGACATATGTACACGTTTTACATGGCTCCGTATTTTCATCGGCAAATTATGAAAAAAAATATCCTGAAGAAGTTTGCAAAAGTAACAGGATAGTGCAAACTCTGTTGACGAATTATATAAATGGACAGCAATTCCAGTGCATGTGCTCCTCAGAATCAATTAAAAGAGAAAAGACAAAAAATTCTGCTTATTCCCAATTAGTTTCAATAGTTTCAAGGGAACATCGAATATTTGTAAGGAACGTTTATTTTTTTCTCTCTATACAAAGGTTGGGCAATATCGCACACTCTACCGTTTTGTCAGTAGCTGTGCATCTGAACTTAAAACGAAGTTTCTATCAAATTTGACTTTCAAAATCTTTGTCACTTAGCCTATCACGGTAACTACGCCACGTCGATTCAGGTTAACTGCGAATATAAGAATTGCTACCGCGTCAAATTTTCCATATACTTGACGTGACAGAAAAGTTGCATAAAGCTCTTGAAAGTTTTGAAATTTCAACTTGTAGACCCAAAACCCTCTCAGCCGAAGGCAACTCCGAACCCCCTCGATTCTAACCTCGTCCTTCGTCAATGGTATCATGGAAGTACTACCTCCGAGGTAGTACTTCCATGATGGTATAGTATTTTTTCAAAAGCCCGATCGACTGGCAAAGAGCCGAAGGGCGAAAACCAAACCAAGAGTCCTGCTCCCCAAAGGAGCTCCCCACGGAACAACTTCAACTAAACATACCCCCCGGCATTCAGTCCCGTTCTAGACTGGCTGAATAGAACAGGACCTGGGAGCTCAGCCGTCGTGATCACGGATACTCCTGCGCCAGGTAAGTCAATGGTGTAACGGTGATGTTTCTCTCCAATCCGACACGTAAAACTTTCTCTTTCTGGTTGTTGCACCGAATCAGTTATCAGCAGCAATTAACCGACACACACAAACTTCTTTTACGGAAGCTTAATACATTCATCAGATTAGGCACCACTCTTATTTCCCTGTTTTACAATGCGATAATTGACACCCTACTTTCTTTTTGTTTGTCCGCTTGGGGTGGTAATGCAACTGCTTATAACATGAAGAAACTTAAAGGAGATCATTGAGTTGATATCGATTATTTTTGTAACAAGCTTGAAGGTAATCATTGCATGACAATGCTTCTAATTAACCCCATTACTCATGTATCACTTCCTATCGTTACCAAAAATGTGGGAAATAGTTTTTGTAGACAGGGATTGCGTATGATTACTACCTAATGGTAAAAATTTTTTGGTCACGATTTTTTTATAAATGATTTTAGTCATTAAGTACCCTATCATTGTCATTTCAATTTCGAGTCAGATGTGCAGAATCTCTTAGTTTGATCATTTACCATCAAGATGTGAGTAAATCTCAATAGGTGTGAAGAAAATCACGAATTTTGTGACCCAACTCAATAAGCCCCTTTAAAAGGTAACTATGAAAGCAAGAAAGTGTGTCAGTCACAGGTGTTATATTCAGTTAGAAAGCTGCATGAAAGAGTAGCAGATTGAAAAATTAAATCGATAATGTCTTCTGATCATCCTCTGAAAGCGATTTTCAACAAATGAAGAACAGAAAGATAAAAGATTTTTTTTTGCCATGGACCACATTAATTTTGCCAATAATTTTACAAGGACATAATGGCAATTTTTATGTGTTAGTACATTCTTTTAGTTGTAGTTTTATGTATTTATTTCATTTTTTTATATTTTTAGTTTTTGACTATGTGTTTTATGTGCTTTAAATGTATTTGAAGTGTTTTCATGTGTTTTATGAGATGAAATAGTTCCAATTTACTTCCATGGTCAATAAATATTCTTATCTTATGTATTATCTAATGATTGACAAAGTAACCGAATGTCACACATAAGTTTATTACATTGAGCATAAACGTACAAGCCTGTAACTTTCAATTGGGTAAAGGGAAAGATTTTGTTATCACATGTTTCCCCCAAAAGAGTTTTTTTTTGCTGAAAAGAGAATTTTTCAGCACGAAGGGCGGGATGGCTGCATCCTACAAGGCCCTATCGTCGTAGGCCTACGCCCCTGTGTTGGATGCACACTTAGTTAATGAGTGTCTGTATAGTTAAGGGAGGACATTCGAGGATAATAAACTTATATAAATTCCCTTCTCTCTATTTTCCCGTTATTGCCATAATTATACAACTTGGCTACTGTGGGCCTTAATGCTGGTCCCTGGTGAATTTCAGAAGACAAATTTCCAGTGTGACTGGGGAAAGCTCCGGAAAAACATTGGGCATTACAATAAAAGTATATTCAGCCTTCCTCCGGATTCAGTAGGCCCAAAAAATTAGTATACCCTAGCCTTAGCAAACTAAATAAGCCTCAGAAAATGCAGCTATGCGAAGTTTAGAACATTTATCATTACGGAGATATTATTCTCCATCAAAGATGCATGCTATAAGCGCTGAATAACGGAATTTAATTTGATGGAGTCTCGGCGATTTCTTTCTTAATATTCCAAGACAACTGCAAACACGTGAGGGTTGGCTATGTCGTTGTGCCCTTAAATGACATGAGTAATTCCGAATTGGTGAACATCAGCCGCTCAGATGTCATGTACTTTCTTCACACCTCCAGCAGAAGTCAGACCGTCTCTAAATTTTTGTATTTTTTTCTTTGAAGTTTAAGAATAATAATGTCATTTAAATATTATTGTATCGGCCGCCATACATTCCAATACGACTTGCTTCATTTCAATTAGGGGCGATTCTGCTGAGTGGAATCACCACCAAAAAGATTTTGTTCACTACAGTCTGTTAAGCACTCTGAAGGTGTAACATTCTGTTCATCGTTTATAGTTGCGTTGTACTAAAGCCATTTGAAATCAAATATTTTTGTGCAAATTTAATGACTGTTTTTCTACATCTGTCATCGGCATGTTTAAGAAAATCTACAATCATGTTTGCCTATTTGATGTTTTGTCAATGTACCGCATGCAATATTGACCGATTCCGACTTCCGACACTATAATGACTGGGTTGTGTCCTTACATATAGGCCTACGCATCTACTATTTTGAATCAGGCTATAGAAATCAAGGAGGTAAATTGGCTGCTCCCCCCTTAAAAAATGATCGCTCCCTTGTATGAAAGTTTTGACACCAAAGCTATTGTTTAAATATATGTTACATATATTTGATTTATTATATTTGTAAGATTTAGCCGGTTTTTGAAAATAAACTTGGGACGACTGCCATCTCCCTTTAAGTGTAAGCAGCTCACTATAAAGTCCCACTAAGATGTTCAGGAAGTGAGATATCTCCTCTTGTTTTGCTTACAAGTATCTTTCGATATGTTTCTGTGTACAAAGCATGCCATATTGAAGGTAAGCAAGGAGTTAGTCTGCATGAATTTAACAAATAAGTATAAAAAAGCTGTGCCATGATATTTTTGGCCCTAGGTTTATGAATCATGCTTTTTTTTCTGTGACACAATGTTTGATTTGTCTTATAATACTTTTCTTCTTGAAACTGATGTAGAGTAAGTTCCATTCATCGGTTTCAGGAATTGTTTAAATCCTCAAAATGGCCTTATTTTGGGAAAATTATTTGTTTCACGTGTGAACCTTTTTAACATTGTACCATGAAGTGGGTCTGTTTCATAGCATTTACGTGTATATTTTAGATAATTTGAATGATTTAAAGCTAAAAATCCATTCATTTTTTCAATTCATGGTTTTATCTCAATTGCGTGTTACAAAAACATATGTTTCACTGGGTAAACAAGATAGGAGGTGGGGACACCAAAGTACATATCCTGATATTTCAAATTTTAAAAGAGTCAGCAGAATTTTACAAAGTGCATGTCAAAAGCCATATTGAAAGGGGTAATTTCACAAGATATTTCGAAACAATTTTGTTTTAACTGTCAAGTTTTACAACGTAACTACTTTTCAGGGAACACCAAACTAGTCTGTCAAAATAGAAATGGCCTTATTTTTAGTTAAAAATTTCTCTGTACACTGTAAAATGCATGAAGCAGTGCCCAGGCCTCAACAATCCACAAACTACTCAAGAGAATAAAAACACTTAATTAATACAATATTCTTGGAAAAAGGGTAAGAATGTTTCATATGTGAAGGGGGACACCAAAGTTTACAAGTGAAACCTTTCTGGTCGAACTTCTTCGATTGACAAAATGCCAATATTTTTTCTGAAGTACCGGTGTGTGTTTTCTTGTCATAATTCATGTTATCAACAACTGTATATTAAAAATTATGCAACTTAATCCTAAAAACAAGGGAAAATCCAACATTTTAGATGGTAACTTTTAAACGTCACAATCTCTGGCTTAAAAACTGCTACTTTTAGCTAATTTTTCATCAAAATTGGGGAGATCTATTCCCATGATACACATTTTGTGGAAGTTATGTAATTAACTTAAAGGGCAAATCTCGTCATCCCAGTCATTTTCAATTCTCCCAACTATGCAACTAGTAGCTCCCATGACTGTTAAGTTCCTCCTTGTGCAGACACAAACCTATTTTATTGCCTAAGGCCATGTCCTGGTAAGCATACAAGGCTATAATATGTAATCCAAGCAACATGTGGAATGTGAGCTGCTTTGCATCTTTCGAATTTTCAAACTTTGCCGTCAATCAAAGAGCAGTAACCAACTGAAAATTTTGATACCCCCACACTAAAAATATACTTTGGGGTGACGAGTATTTGTCTTTAAATTGTGGTGACAAGATGAAAACAAAAGCATGACCATGGGGATTAAACGTACATGACAGTAGCCTTTGAAAGTGTATGTTTACCATTGGTACCCTAATTTATGAAATTGCCCACGTAAAACAATTTAGCCGCCGCCAAGGTTAGAAATCCGAAGCTGAACTGTTTCGCGTGTGCTCAGTTTTGCGTCGGTCATCTTTGGCTTTGCGTGTATTAAATTTGTCTATCTGTAGGTTGAATATGACCTCTTGAAGTTACAAATCACTACTCGTACCTCCCAGTAAACTAATTGTATAGTCCTAGTATCCGTACACAAATTAGTTGTCTGAGTTTGCGTTGGTGTAGGTTAAAATGCTAAGCACTTACTACCTCATGCTCAACCGAGGGAGCACTTTCTGTACTGTGACGTCATAGGCATAAGATCCACTGAGCTTTATACAATTTGACGGCTCAAGTCAGTGAGAAATATGCACCGATATTGAAGGGTCATATGATGTAGATCAACTTACTCAAGTCGATCCCGCTTACCCTTTGTGCAAAAAGGACCCGAGGCATTCAGCGCGCCTGTACCGTCCATCCAAACAAGTATGGGCTATGGACAGTCAGTAACAAGCGTGCCTACTCTGTGTACTGCTCAGTGACGTTGCTATGGCGAATGTTAAGTAGCTACAGCGTACTGGGGCACCGTTCAAAGTGCAGTCACACTGCTGCCCTCCAGATAGGCAGGACCATCCATAAAATCAAGAACTTTTTTAGAAATAATCTGTACGATAATACTGTACGTCCGCCACTCAATTGATCACAACAAACATACCAGCGACGTTAATTAGTATAGAAGCAGGGGTTTGCTCTAGCTAAAAAGTTTAAGAATTTGCCTGTACAGAGGAATTTCATGTGACGTCACGCTATTGGGATTACCCGGCAGTGCTAGTGAAAAGCATCACACAAGCGCAGCAAGCGCATTCACAGCACACACGCACGGGATAACCATACATACTACTGTGAGTGGCACAATGAACGCTTGCTCTTCAAAGCCAAAGAGACGCACAATCACGTGACGTTGGTGAAACACCTCCATAACAGTGAACTGACTTGAGTAAGTTGACTCAGCATACATCATGTGATCCTGCGTGAAGCTTCAAAATGTTGTTGGGGGATGATCCCTTCTAGCATTAGTTCAGTGATAATGTCTATCTCGTTCAGAGGCGAGCCTACGCAGAGGTTCGTTACAAGCGTACGCGTCAAATGTAGGCTAACAGTGAACAATTGGTTCGCGAAACGTATTTAAATTATAGAAAGTAGGAAGATCTTGACTGACGGTTTATAAAGTGTCTAAACTCTATTTGGGTGATTTCGTAAATAAGGAGGCCCAGTAGACTAATTGCCGTTGCTTACATAGTGATGTATTTCACCCTCAAATTGAGAGCTCATTAAGGCATCGACATAGTATGAAGATGGTCGCCATCACAAGGTTAAGTCACGCCTTATATCATCTAACATCTCCAAAACTTGTTATTTGTTATGATATTTTCAAACTTAGTAAAGTATTTTTTCTAAGTAAAACGATCTGTGTGAGACTCCAAACTCTTAAATCATTTGCAAGTTGCAAAGCCACTTTTAAATTTTTACAACTTTGGTATATAATTTGTAATTGCAGGATAGAATACAGCAGTTCCCCTTTTAAAACTACATGTGAATTTTTGGTCTCCCATTGCAAAAAATAATTCGTCATTTTACTACAATCTTGAAATATTTACGAGTAGTTTTTATGTATTTCTAATGCGTTATATAATCAATATGAGTAGATCTTATACATGGGCATAGGAAGCTGTTCGAGACGGGGGGGGGGTGAAGCTTGTTACGAATCGCCGTCCTGGGGGAGGGATCTAAGGAGAGAGGCTTCCCCCTTCCTTTTGGAAAATTTTTTGATATTTGAGGGACCTTAGATGCAATTTGAAGCATCATTTAATTTTAAGGTAAATTACTGCAAATTTTTGACATTCCTTACAGAAGAGACAAAGAAGTGGTTTTCGTCCTTGGAAAGTGGGGGCTGCAGCATACTTCCGCCTGAACAAATTTCGCTGGGGGGGGGGGGCTGGCGCCCATCCCCTCTCCCTCGCCCTTGATCTTATGTAGATAACGTCACAGAACAGAAGATGTGCCCCTTTGGAGGTAAGTGAATATCATTGCAACTTTCACCAGCAAATGCTGACAGCTGATTTGTGCACCAGTGGGATACGAGCATTAGTCTACTACGCGCGCTTGCGAAATCTACGTTGTGCGTGTAGTGTGCGCCATTGCCTATCCTCCAAAATTTCGCTACGGGAAGTCATTGCATAAGTTCTATACTTAATTTGCCTATTCAAACAGTTATGCATAATCAAGGTTTGAGAAGCAATATTTTTATCGGGTCACCACATGACACCAAATGACAAAATCTCGCTCACGGAGCAGCAGGAACCGACTTCCTGCGTTCTAAATATGTATATATATATATATATATATAATATTGGGAGAACCTCCTGGTGCTTCTCCCCCTGGACCGCGCCGGAGCCTGAACGTAGGCCCCTGGATCCCACAAACTTCGGCGCACTTGAGATTACCCATCCTGCCCCTCCTCGAAATTTCTGGATAAGAGTCTACCTGTTTTTTTTCATGGCCTGTTGTTCAAACTGTTAGAACCTTCGGCTGTTTAGAAGTTCATAATGTGGAACACACACCTCCTTTTAGCTTTTGTGACGTAGCGGTTCCTTTACTGGCAAACAGAGATACATTAACAGACTCTTATGTCGATGGCATAATTTTTTAACTTTATTCAATTACTAAAAGAAAGAAATACATTTTACTATCAATTTACTGATTTCGGTCTTCCTTTTCTTTGTAACTCAAAACAGCGATTTTGACGATCATCGCTAAATTACTCACAGACCAGAAATAATCGCTAATAAAGCTAATAACGATATTTTCTTGCTAATAACCATAACGATGAATTTATTTCTTTGTGTCTACTTTAACAGTCATGGCTAAAACCCAAGAGACTTGGCTTAACGATACAAAAATGGTCGCTAAATGTTCAGTGGAATTTATTGCAAAATTGATCGCTAAATTGTGGTGATGAATTAATGGTTTAGCAATTGATGTCGGCGTTGGAGATTACTACTGAATGTTAGTCAAATCGGGCCCTAAGCTCTCTCGGGCCCTAAGCTCTCTCTGGACCTACTCTCTAGGAAAGAAGGGAGGGATACCTAGCCCAATTCCTGTTCGATGTTCATTTATCTGACCTCTGTAGGCCTTCTGCTGTATGTAGAATTCAAACTGTCAAAATGAAAGTGTTATGCTCCCCCAGGCCAACTTATGGACTGTGTGTAAAAGTTTCTCTCGTAGGCTAACTAATGAATTATACAGTCAAAGGGGAAAACAGGGGATTACCCTGAATGAAGAAGTAAGAAAAAAGGAGAAAGGAGATATAATTTAGTGGTAAAGCTTACAGCACATAATTACCCGCAGTACCTCTTCCCCTTCTCTTCTGCATGCTACAGATATGGTCTTAAGGGTATGGGACCATTTGGATTTTTGGGGGCACATGTTTTATGAATCCCTGGACCTTTTCTACAGATTCTGTCCTAGGTTGGGGGTTGTTCAAAATGTGGGATCACAGTGCCCCGTCTCTTGTCAGAAAAATCACGGATATTTTCAATTTTTGAAAGTCTAATTTGTAACATGGTTTACAAGAACTGAAGTGGTATTTCGAAAGCAAACGAATTATAAACAGATAAAAAAGAAAAGCTCTTAAAGAAAAGTCTGCATGCTATCTCTAAACGCAGGTGAAACCTGGAACTACACTCCCAAAAGCAGTCTTGTAGACAGTAACGGAGATTTATATGGAACAGAGGGGGATGAGGAGAAGCAAAATTTACTGAGGGAAGAAGTGAAGACAGTCTTTAAAATGTGGAGCATATATTTCCCTACCCTCCACAGGTTTTCCGCCTTAGCTTGTATATAGATATAAAAGAGTTGAGACTCCATAATTTCAGGAAATCAGGTTAACCATATATTCCCACTTTTATACTTCTGTATAATGTCTTAGGTAAATATATTATGTGTACCATTCAATAAGCCAATTACGAAAGTGGCATGGGGTGTAAAATATCGCTTTGAACAATTTTGCGGTAAAACCGGTTTGAACAAGGCATAATTTAAAGTTATAAATCATTTTTGTAGACCAATTAGTACTAAAAAACCTCGAGGCGAATAAATTTTGCTACTCGAGGTGAATTAACTTTGCTTTTTACTGTAAATAGACCAACAGGAACCGTTTTTAGTAGCACCGCCGAACTAGAGAAATGAGGTCACTGTTTATCCATTAAACAACGACGTCACGGGCATGTATCTTCGGTTTTACCAGGGAGGTGTTATTAACAGCTCCCTGGTTTTACTTCACTGTATACATTCTACACGCATAGTACATACCCTGGGGTGGATGTCGAGGATCATAAAGCCCCTGAAAAAAAAGCAACACCCTCAATTTAACGGCCACAAAGAGTTTTGCCAAGGGTGTTAAATTATTCAAAAACTTGCGTTTCTCTTTCACTTAAGCACAGAGGTCACATTCGACCCAGATTATGCAAACGCCGTGTTGGTATTTTTCAAACGGAAATTACACGACCATGCAAAGGGCTTCATACAACAGCGGAAGTCGTAGAATGGTTTCTCATTTATCACAGTCTATTAAGATTGCTTGATAATGTATTTCAAAAATCCTTGAACTTGTGTTCTTTTGATCAACTAAATTCCTTTGCACGTTCCCATCCTCACCGATCCCCCTCACCCCACCGTGCCACATCCCCCTCACCCCACCGTGCCACATCCCCTCACCCCACCGTGTCACATTCTATCTAATCTCCTCTCCTGTGACTTCTTGATCGGCCTCTCTTCTCCACCATTGCCGCTCACTTACACAGCCGTTCAAGTTAAATCACACAATGGTCGGTGCCACAGCCTGGCTGGGAGAACCACATGATGGCATTTCGACCAATGCTTTTGCTGCCCCCTCACCTTCCATACTTCCCTCAGTCAGCTCTTAAAGAAAAGTACACAATTTATACAGGAGCAATACGCACTCAGCCCCCGCAGCATTTCTACTTTTCCCCGATTACCCCACTTTTGAAATCCTGGCACCGCCCCTGCCTATGTTTAAGGTATCATATACTGACGTGAGATTATATATGAATGCTTTTCTTTTGGCATAAAATTCAGTTTTCTGAAGTGATACATCTGTCAATGAAATAATTATCTCATAAAGACAACAATTACCAGTGATAAGGTGTTCGTAATCCGTTTCGCCCCAATATGAATGTCATCTCCGAAGCCAAGCCAGTTCTAATACAGGTCTAAGTACTACAGTACACAATACTTTGACAGAAAAAACAAAATGCCCAAAACAACATTTTTCTAATATTAATGCAACGACTTACATTACGTATGACATGGAAATTGCCATTTCATAATAGGGCAATGCCAGCATAGTGCTACAAGGTTTTATTAATACACAAAGCTTTGAAGGTAGGGACATGTAGCCTCATGCAAAAAATATCTTTCTAATATTTCATTTCATTTCATTTATTTTGATCCTGATATTAATGCGATAACTGGCATTACGTAATAAAAATTGTTATAAAAGCTCAAATTATTGATCATCATGATTATAATTACCACAAATGGTGACTCAGTTTTTGAATACACTTATATATATCACGAATGGTCTGTAAAGTCTACCTTACAAACCTGTTGTAAACATGTCGCAATTGTTGGGCTATGTTGAGCTGATCTTCAGGGTATCTACGAGTTGTGAACGTTCTTTTATCTCTTTACAGCGCTGAGAGGCAAAGTAAACTGGCAGCTTTCTACAACCTACTTGAGGTAAGCGGAGCATAACGCGTTCAAGTGCAATTTCTCACGTTTAGTTTGCAACGGGATCTTGTAAAGAAAAGAAGTTAAAAAGCTTGCTCGAAATAAGCGACCTGGCATTGCAAAAAAGCCACTTGCTTTGTTCTTTTCTGTTGTCAACCTAGGGGCAAACGCAACAGAAACAACACCCTTTGTTGTCCCATCCGTTCCATTGAAATATAATTTTGGGAACTTGTTTTGTTATTTTATCGCAAGGAGCTTGTAAAGAGGTTCCAAAGGGGTAACAGACGGTCAAAGCGTTTTGTAAATGAAGCCTTGTCCTCTTTTATTATTGCGAGATTTTAATACACGTCGGGGGTCGATGCTCGCTGGGTTTTCGACTCAGGCTGATGGGTGATTCGGAGGTGTATGACCAGGAATAAAAAGGACTCGACAAAAACATAATTATAAAGCATACAAAAACTCAATGCACCATTTGTGTAACAATATGTAGATGGATTTCTAGCGACAACTCTATATTCATCTACCACAATTGTTAATTATTACCATTTGTTAGACCTTTTTTCATTTCAAAACTTTGATAACTTAGAAGACTATTCCTTTCCGTTGTGATTTGGAGCAGATTTTCAAAATGCGTTTATTTAAATAATGCACTGAAACTGATCATAAAAAATCTTTTACTAAACTTTAAGAGGCGGGAAAATTAAGTGAAAAAAGAATTTAAACAATGTATTCCTCCTTTTATGGAGTTTAATTAACAATGGATTTCTCAATGACAATGAAACAATTAGTCATCATGACATGTGACAAAAAAGCTAACCGGTAACGAATCTTAAATTTACTTTTCGAGGAGTAAGCTCTCTCATAGACTCTACAAAGTCTTTCTTCGCTAATTTAGTCGCTTCAATTCGCTTCTGCCGTTGACAACGACTCCCAGAATTTGCGTTTATCCTCGAGTCTGTGCCTGCCGTCCTGAGAGTCGCATCTGCCAGTAACAGCCAGAAGGGGAGGTGAACAATATCATGGAAGAGCAAAAAGAAGTTGTGTTATTTACAGAGGGAGCAACATTCTTTGAACAGCCTCTGCAGAGACGAGACTAGCAGTCTCGCGAACAATCGGCCTATATTGAAAAGTAAACCAAGTAACATATATAAAAAGTCATTAATGTGAGAATAATGAACTTAATCAAATGTTTTATGCTTTTGTTTTTACAACGAGAACGATTAATTCAAAGAAAGACTTCCCGGCAAAATACTATTGTAACTACGATATAACGTTTGATAAGTATAGACCCATGGGTCTAGCCATGTAGATGGGTAATCCGGGAGAATAAATTAAAGCTTAAAGCTAAATTTAGCTTTGATGTTAGGGAATACTTTATGAAGCAGTGTAGTTAAATGTGCATTCTATTCCTGTTCATGTTCCTCGAGTAGCCTATTAGCAGGTAAATTTATTACAACTTCAACCCAAATTAAACTTCAAGAAAGCGCAAGTGACATCATGACTTCTCATCAATCGACACTGTTTTGTTTTTCTTCAAATGTTACAACCAATTTTTTCCTCCCAAAATGCTATGTTTTTGTGAACCTGAATGCGTGAGAGGCAAGGAAATTTTACAAATTCCACATTTCTCATGGGAACTCATATCCCTATCTATTTCTAGGTCAAAGTCATAGGTTGAAATACAAAGAAAACAAAACATAAGGTAGTAACGAGAGAAGATGACATCTCTCGTACTCTCTTCAAGTTTTCTTTCTGTCACAAATGTAATAATTGCACATGCCAATATGTCGAGCTTCACACATGGGAATCAGGGCTGTAGCGCCCAATTCCGGATTAGAACTCAATTCCTGATTCGATTCCCTTTTTACTGGGCTCTGAATAGGACCGGAATGGGGGAGATTCCTATGTGGGAACTGGTCTGGACTGAATAAACTCACCTACAGCTGGACTCGGACATGGGCGTGGATCCACTTCCAAAAGTGTGGGGGGGGGGGAATTTTCACCATTTGCGAATCGCCGTACTGGGGGAAGGGTCTAATGGGAGGGGTGTCCCCCTCCTCTTTGGAAAATTTTTGCTCATGTAAGGTGGGCTAGATGCAAAATGGTGCAGTTGGTGCTAAATTTGAATTGAATATATCAACAAGAATTTCTACCTTTTTAGGAAGTTTTCTTTTTTTCATTTTGCTTGCTTAAGTGAATTTTTTACTCAACCCTTGGAAGAGTCAGAACTACACTTCGTGAAGTGAGTGAACAGTAAATTGTCAGACTTTTTATCATTTACAAATCGCTGTCCTGGGGAGGGGTCTGAGGGGATGGGAACCCCCTCCCCTTTGAAGAAAAAATGAAATTGGAAGGTGTCTATACGACAAAAGTTGCCATATTTGGGCAAAATTTACCGTTTAATATATACAGTAGTGTCAATTCGTAAACACAGTTTTAGTTTTCATCATTTTTGAAAAAGTGGGGGAACTTTTTGGCGATATCCCCCTTTCCAAAAAAGTGAGGGGACGCGTCCCCCCGTCCCCCATGATCCACGCCCATGGACTCGGAGATGATAAAGGAAGGCACTTAGAAATCAGGCAATGAGTATCCATGCACAGTGCTCGTTTTTTTCGTTTTGTCTGATAAGGTAATTCAGCGAGGTGTTCACGGGGAGAAAACAAATCATGCTGTCAGTTTGGGGGAGCAGGGATTTCAAAAAGTGAGAAATATTAAAAAGTATTCATCGATTGGGTATAGTAACCTACTCACTTCTGTTCTCTGCATTCGGGCCTGCAGCCAAGGGGGGGGGGGATTTGGGGCATTAAAGCCAACTCCCTCTTGACGATTCTCGCATCTCTATTTTATCACAGTTCTGACAGTTTCCTATAACCGTCATTCTAAACCATGAGAAGAGAAAATAAGAAGCAGAACTGTAATCGTACCCTTCAATCTTTCTTACGCACAGAGGTGTGGACTGGGAGACAGTGGACACGTAAAGATTACGTTCCGAAATAAATTTTGAAGTAGTGGCCCTTTTGTCAATAAACTTTATCCTCACAGAAAATGACCGGAAATTTGTGTTTTTATAGAGAGACCGTTTCCCTTGTCCCATTACCCGTCATACGTTCCCAACTTCTCTGTCAATAGGGATGCTTAAGTCATTAGACACACATATATTACATATCATATTTATAGCGAATCATTTTACGGGCAGACTCATGTACATTCACCTACATGAATATCTTTGAAGGTAAAGGGAAGACGTGTTGGCAGCGTTCTACCTGCTCTGCACCGTTAGTTACACTAGTGATATAAGGCCTCTTCAGCGTGTTCAACAAGTTATTATGAGTTAAACCTGCGAGATACAATAAGCACTGTGAGACTGTCTATATTTCCTTCTGTATAGGTGTGATATTTTTTCATTTTCTATCATTTCTAATTGACTGACTGATAGCCCCTTCATTCAAATCTCCTCTGTTATACAGCCGCTTACAATAGATATTGTTAAGTTATACTTTTCGCTGAAGGGTAAACACGACGGGTGACTAAAGATTGAAAACACTCGGAAAGAATGGTAAACCTACCGTCTTTGTCGGAGGCTAAATTACAGAATTCCGTTTTGTAAATGCTTTTGTAGATTTAGAGGCAATTGTTACAAATTGATCTCGATGAGGCATGAAGTTAAATTCATTCAAAACACCCCCTTATTATAAACGCATCAGTACACCATTTCATAAAGCCGACGGCAATGAACTTCATCCGAGTTTGAATGGAAATCACTGAACAAGATAAAATTATCAGATTTACATTTATTTAAGCAATCAAAAGCGAAAAGAAAAATTAACTGACAACTTATAAACACTATGGCACAAGGGATTGTCTTGGTGTCTTAAACAAATCAACAAGTCTGCTTGTATTGGCGTTTAGAATACCTAAGTGGCACAAATCACAAAGAAATTCCAGCCTACTCTCATTAGGAGGATCATCATAGTTAAAGTTTGCAAACAGCTACAATAATATGATTACAACTCAAAATAGCTTATGTCGAGTAAGGACTAAATGTTAGTTAAGGAATAAATCGTATTTGGCGAACTATTATTGGTGAATAAACCGTCGAGACTCCAAATTCGACAAAATAACGGACGAGGCGAAGCCGAGTCCGTTATTTTGCCAAATTTGGAGTCGAGACGGTTTATG
>WURT03000026.1:845850-859454 GCA_009936505.3 Holothuria glaberrima
AGTTCATGCATTTGTTACATCCAGGTTAGACAATAACAACGGGCTCCTCATTGGTCTACCACAAAAAGACATCTCCAAACTTCAACGAATTCTTCAAAATTCTGCTGCTCTCCTAGTCTCCCTCACAGGAAGAGGGAGCACATCATACCAGTTGTTCGTGACCTTCATTGGCTACCTGTTAATCACAGGATTATGTACAAAATTTTCATACTCACATTTAAAATTCTTAACCATATGTCGCCAGACTATCTGACTGTACTGATAACTCCTTATACCTCCTCTCTTGTACTGCGTTCATCTTTTAAAGATCTCTTACAAACCCTTTCTCCTGGAACCAGTACCTACAGTCAAAGGGCTTTTTCAATTACTGCTCCCCGTCTTTGGAACAATATTCCTTGTCACATTTGGCATTCTACGACTCTTAATCAGTTCAAAACCCATCTTAAATGTTTCTTGTTTAAAATAGCCTTTTCTCAGTAATTGTTTACTTTGTTAATTATTTAATCTTCTTTGTTTTGAAAGCGCATTGAGATATTTTTAATATTTATGCACTATATAAGAACTTAATTATTATTATTATCGTCGTTGTCGCCATCACCATCACCATCACTATCACTATCACTATCACTATCCTCAAAGCCTGTTACTGTACTGATCATTCATGTTAGTGTGCATTCTATGTGCAATGACTGAGACATTGTGGTACTTACTATGTGGCTTTTTAACATCATATTTGAAGTGCCCCCTTTTTTGAAAACAAAAAATGGCTATTAACATCATGTGTTCTAAAAAGTAATTGGAAAATTCTGGAAAATTAGGGGTGATACTCTTTCCATAGCTTTTTACAGAAAGTGTGCTAGAATGTAAGATTCTACTAGTAGTTTGCTGCAAAATTCGCGTTAGTTTGCTTCTCCAAATCTGTGTTTATCACTATCACATGTAAACTTAATTCAGGCTTTGAAGGTTAGTTGTTTCAGGATGCTAAGCAACCACAAATGTGGGAGAAGCCTTTGGCTTTTAAATTACAACATCACATCAGGTGGCCAATCAACTCAACAATTTTTATAGATCAAATTTGGTTTTTTCAAAACCAAGGAAACAGACCATGCTTAATCACAAAGGGAAAGAGCTCTGTGTTCCCTTTGTAAGTTGCAATTTATATTGCTTATCTTTCAGTGTAAAGGTCTGGAGACAAGAAAATGACAAAATTGGTTATTTGATGTCAAAAGCATTTAAAGTGCAGAAAATAGCCACAATTTCCATCAAGATCCACCAAGTATTGACCATTTTACATGATTTATTCAAGTGTGCATTGATGTGTTAGCTAATTATGCAGATCTGTCACTTGAAAGGAGGGGTTCACAAAATTTATTTAATTTTATTTTAATCTTTGTTTCACAACCTTCATTTCTAGGACAGTTATAGTATTGATGCCCTATGGGGCTTCTTCTGGAAGTGAAAGTTGCCTACTTCAAAAAAATAAATAAATAAATAAGTAAAAAAATATAGACCCTATATCACTCAAAACTCTGTGAACAATCTGAAAGCTAATTAAAACTTAGATTATTTGTATAGGGATAACAAAGGAAGTACTTACACTGGGCAACACTCTTAGTTTTTACTTTTGCATGGATACTGTATCATTTGTTTTTAGAAAAGCTGTCAAACTTGGAAGAGGTGGCTTATATTTTGGGAATTGTAAAAGAAATTACCATATTTCCAACCAATCTTTGGACCTTTTGAGGGTTTTATTATATTACTTTTGAGCAAGATAAGCCTCTTTGGGGGCATGTTCTCTTATCCTTAAGTTGTAGTCACTGCCTCAAATGTAATGAAACCATGAGCTATTGTACTGTAAATGACCAAATCAATTGTTTTCATTGTAAGTTATTGCAGTCTCTAAAATTTCAAACTGCCTATCATGTGGTGTATAGTTATATCAAACAGTAATCAGCTCATTAATATTACTTCTGCAGTGAAAGTTTCAAAGTACTGTATAATTAGGATATTCCCAACTTTAAAATAACTCCTGCTGGTACAAAACTATAATGTAAAGAAACTTATGGACTCTAGCAAAGAAAAAAAATTACATTTGCACTCATTCTCATCCCACTGCATTTGGGACTGCAATGATAGCATAAGATTGTAAATGTTCATGACTGACCTTGTGCTGCACAGTTTTATGATTTTGTGAAGGTAGGGAGGGAGGAAGCAGGAGGGAAGGGAAGTGAGGAGTGGGGGAGGATATTAGCTAGCAAGGAAATATAGGGTTTTTATACAAATTGTAGACAGTTTAATAGCTGTGTTCATTGTGTGCGTTCGTGTTTAAATATGGATGGATGAGAAAGTTCTCCCAAGGTGTCATCTTGTTGTCCCCCGTCCCATTCTCTTCGAGCATAATTTATATATCCGATTAATTCTCACATTCTCAAAGGTGCTAGAAGGCTAGGTTACAACTTAAAAAAGTTTATTGAAAATATTGGTTAAGATACAAACTCTGGTATATAATTAGATGGTGGAGTTTGAAAATGTTCTCATCATGACTGCGGATTGAGCAAGAGAAAAAGAAAAAAGAAAAACGAAAGACAAAAGGACTAAAAAGGATTAATTTGTCTGCAAATTCTAGACATTCTGTAGCAGAACATTATGATTGTATCACAAAATATCTGGATGGGAAGCTACTTTAAAAGAAAACATTTCAATAAACCTCTCCAACTTTTCTAAATGAAAACCTTAATAATAGTCAAACAAATACTATGCATTCATTTGAAACAGGAGTGTGATGCTGGTTAGAGGTGATTTTGTGTCATCTGGCTTTCAATGGGCTGTTACTATATTGTCAAGTGTTGTTGACAAGCCATGATGTTTAAATGAATAAAATGTTGCCATTTAGCTTACAAGTAAGACAAGTAAAGATTCCATAAAAGGCTTTGTTTGGTCAGGGCCAACTCCATCAATTTGGGTGGCGTCAATGGCTAGTGGCAGTGCCTCCGTCACTACTAATTTGTGCCATTGATGTGATTTTGATATAAAAATTATGCCCTTTCACCCCATTTGCTACGGACAGTCACAGCAGAAGGACAAGGATTTGGGCAGCCTTGGTAGTAGCACGGAGTAGAAAAGCAGTCATTTCTTTGGTGCCATTATGCGATTTTTAGCCCTCGGAGCTGAAATGAATAAAGAAGAACAACCTTTGTAATCTTCCAGTGTTACAACTTTTCACGGCCCATGTCGTGACGATAGTTCAATCTTGCTGAAGTAATGCCCCGTTTTATCACCTAGCATGCACAATGGATCGTCCAGGTGTCCAGAAAACAGGACCAAGTAATGCAGATATAAAAGGCAGCATTATTTTGTAAGATTACTGCATACAAATGTGCTCCCTTTGAAGCTTGGCAAATTACGGATTTGTTCCTCTTGTGGCATTCGCTACTTTTGATCCGCTTATCAGTTTGATAGTAAACAACCGAAGACCCTCTTTCTTTTGAAGTCAATTCTTTGGGTTTTGCTCTTAGCTGGTAGTTAACAGGGCTTAAGGTTTTGGACAGAAAGATAGATTCCCTCCATGAATCCATCCAGAGATAGAGAATAAGCATTCAAAAATTGCAGAGAAAAATAGATGTAAAGTAAGGAATCCTGAGAGCTTTCTTCTTCTGTTGGAGTTCTGAAGTGTGTTGGACAATACTTAATGAAGTCTAAGGCCCTGTAAGGTGCTATAGTACTTTCATCAGTGGGAAGTCTGTGGTGAAGGTACTTAGGGTAAAAAAAATGGGTATCATTCTGGCTTGATTGATGCAAGTGGTATGATGGTAAAAAATGCAAGAACTTGAGTGAAGTATGAATTCTTTGTCTCTTAAGACTGAGTATATTGTCCTCAAGCAGACATACCATTTGGTTTCAGAATTTAGCAGTTTTATTGTTTTAATTCAATAGCATGTAGAGTTTTTCTTATCTGAATGGACAAGGAAGTTTTTAGTTCATATTTATTGATTTATGTAATGGTTCATTGTTTCGATGAGTATGAAAATTTTTCCTGAAAATTGTAAGGTCTTTACATACCTATGTTTTGAGAACTCCATGTCATTTCAATTCTTGTATAAATTCAAGAAAAATGATGTGCCTGTTGAAGCGTTGTCTGATCGACCTTTTTGTGGTTGTAATAAAAAGAACCATGACCTGATGTGTTGGTGAGAGGAAGAGAGGCTCTGTATGGAAATGGTTACCTCCTTTTATGAAGCCAGTGATAATGATATTGACACATATGTATGCTTGATGCTTTACAAAAGTGGTGATGTTGTAGCATGTTCATAAGTCTTTGTACATGTATTAAGTGGGATCTTTTGATGTATCGTACTATCTATATATTCTTGCATATACTGTATGCAAGCAGACAATGTGTAGTCACAGTCAATGCTACTGTGCAGGCCTGTGGATTTCAGATTTCATGTAACCTTTTTTGGGAATCTGTGCATTCTGATCATGGGAACACACCGCAGAACCTTTTTTTGATCTTCATGGTGATTGGTTATGTTTAAAATGGTGCAGGTATATTTTTTCCTAAATTTATTTGTGACAGTCATACAGTTTTAAATGGCAGTGATTCAATTTGGTGCATTGGAAGAAAAATCTCATTAGATGATATAAAGCTCTATAAAGTTCTACATGAATGTGATAACAGCAAGTTTATTCTCACTAAGAACTACTGTAAAAGATTAACTTTCAAAATGGAAGTGAAAATAATACAATGAAAGTAAGCAAAAAGTGCTTGAAGTTCTTTTGTTCGTTCTATCTCTTCTCAGCAGCTTAGTTGCCCTAACTGACATTGTCAGGGAACCATGATTGCTAAACTTCCTAATGAATCGATCAAGAAGGCCATTCTTGTTGTAATATACTTATTTAAAACATGCTTAACTATCCAAATTTACGCCTATAAACTCCAAAGTGTGATTTTTCTGACTATTTTTGGTAGTCTTGAAAATTACCTACCGGTATCCCTATTCCAAGGAAAGTGAAATTGCAACCTGACTCCCAGAAAGGAGTCATAACTTTGAAGTAAAAGTGGATAACCTGCTAAATACATAAACAGTAAAACTCTCCTATTTTAAACTGAGTATCAAGTTTGCATGATCCCTACCGTGTTGTATGAAACTAAATTTGACTCATAGTAACAACTTACATATTCACAGTTTATTTGTTCCCCTTTTCTTTCGCTGTGCTATAGAACATTGACTTGGAAGTCAAAAATGAAGCAGCTCATGTCAAAAATTCCGAGGGCCAGTCTGAGAACATTTATCAGCGTGATGCCAGAAATGACGAACAAAAGATTCAAGTACGAGAAAATTTACAGGTGAGATGCTTTTGGTAATTAGTCAACCATTTCCTTGGAGACAGTAAACTATTGAATGTTTTGTATCCGTCAGAGATTTAGAGGGAACCTTTGTGGTTATCCTTTGAAAGTAATGGACATTGCTTGGCTAAAATGTTACTACTGATAAGCCAGCAATTCTGAGTAACTGTTTAGAGGTTCAGAGCAAGAGATGTATACAGTAGCCATTGCTAAATTGTCTTTTATTTTATTTTGTCTAGTTTGCTGTTCTGCGTCATTGAATTGTACAAACTGTGTCTAAAATAACAAAGATGAAAGATGGCATGAGCATGAATGAAGAAGAGGGGACTTCTTAAGGTGTTTTACTCCCTAAATATTGAGAGCTGAATGGAAAAAAACTTGAACAACAGAGCCATGCAAACATTTCTAGTTTCCTTCCAACACCCTGGATGTTGTTTAAATGAGAGGGTTTGAATTCTGGTCTTTAAGATAAACCCCTCACCGATGCCATCACAAGTCTTTTGTATTAAATGATACAACAGAGTTCAAATGATTGGTCTGATTCAATAAGTACCCTTACTTTCAGAGTTTTCTCACAAAATGTTTTTTTTTCAATTAAGTTTATAGTATTCAAAGCATTGAAAAGGCAGTGAAGTATTTACTATTTTAAATATTCTCACAATTAAAAATGTTCATGCTGTTATCTCATTTTTTGACCTTTTTGTTTCTGATTATGTCACTGAAACAGGATTCTATGGTGACAAAACCAAACTCTGCCCCAGCACCTCATCAACCTCCTATTCCAAAGATCACAACACCTGAATCAGAGTCTTCCTCTACTGAGCACCATGATGATGATGATGAACCTCCTCGGGTAAGATGTGGATGATAAATGCGTGGTTTGATTGTTTATTCAGGATTTTTCTGTTACAATTAGAAATATGGTGCCTAAAATTGATTTTAAGAAATCCTATACTTCTTGTACAGGTTTCTCAACACAAACCAAGTATGTGAAGTTGAATTTTATCTGGTTGTAGTTGACAAGACAAGGAAAGAGGAGAATACAGCGATCATTAAATGTACCTAAGCATTCCCCCTCCCCCACCCTCTCCTCCCCACTGTCCTCTTACAAGAAAACTTTTCCAATGATATTCAGTCATCAGTTTGGCAGGGTTACTGTGGATTTTTGGCCCTTTCTGTTCGAACTTCAAGTCACATTTGGTAAGTAGCCTACATAATCATGTGTGATGTCATAAGTGATGTCTCATTATTCCCCCGTGTTGAACTGATGATTCCTGCAACTGGGTTACTCCATTGTAAGTGGTATTCATGACTAACTTCCATATGATACAAGTACTGTTAGGGAGAAAATCTTCCAACTGTCTGTCTGTAACTTTCCTGTCTTGAACCTTAAACACTCATAAAATAGCACACATACCATTACTCAGTAAATATGTAATTATCTGTGTAATCTGAATTGCCCACCCAACCAAGGTTCTTCGACTCCTTACACCCCACTATGTGCGCTCATTATTTCTTTCCCTGCCCCACCTCTTTCACCAGAATGACCAGTCAGCGAAGAAAAGGATGACAGCCAATGAATGGCAGAAAACAAATTTGGCCTCTCTGAGAGGGACCCTAAGTAGATTAAGGGTTCTTGAGAAGCGTAACAAAAGACTAGGTGTAAACAAGAGCCCCTAATCTGATTCCAGGCTGCTTACAAATCTTTTCTATTCAACCTCTGATGTACTAACAGAGGAAGACATCTGCTAAGAAGCTAAAAGTTGGACACAAAAGGGATTGTATAGAGCTTACTTTGGGGTTAACCACAGTGTCCCAGTAGCTCCTAGCAGTGTAATTTGTATTATGGTAGTGGGATGAGAGAGGGAAGGTAGGAAAGGGAGGAAAGGAATTCTGGATGGACCGGGGGGAGGGGAGAGGATTGAGGAAAAGGATTCTGGATGGACTGGGGGGGAGGATTGAGGAAAGGGATTCTGGACGGATCCGGGGGGGGGAAGGATTGAGGAAAGGGATACTGGATGGACCGGGGGGAGGATTGAGGAAAGGGATTCTGGATGGACGGGGGGGGAGGATTGAGGAAAAGGATTCTGGATGGACCCGGGGGGATTTGATTAGAATAGATAGGTCATTTCTGCTTGTTCCTTACTGAAAGAAGTATTTTTTAGGGAGTATTTCAGGTTCTAGAGAGCCATGAAGATAACTCCTATTGTGGATGAAGATTACTTTTTTCTGCTGAGTATTATCATTTGGGCATTTAAATGTTACAAAGAGAGACAAATTGAAGGTGCATTTTTATGTCAAGCTTAATTTGGAAAACCAGGAGAAAATGGGAATGAATTGCTTCATCAGTCTCTCTTCACTGTTGATTAGTTTATATCTGAAGTAATGTACACAAAGTTATAAAGTAACATGGTGGTGAAGAGAATGTCCATTTTGCCAGAAATTGGGAGTGTACTTGTAATTTGTCATTTGCCATGAAATTTGAAATTTGAAGGAGAATAATGTGTTTAAGTGAAAGTTTCCTCAGCCTTAAAAGCTTGTTCCACAAACTTGTACGAGAAATGGACTTAAACACGTATAGGGCTGCTTGGGTATGGTACATACAGTACTAAGTCTTTTGGCTAAGATGTAATGATATGATAGGCAAAACAGAATTCTGTGTGGGGAGTTACGATTTTAATGCCATGAAAAATGCTAGGTAAAATAGTGCCAGGTAATAATGGTTTAATAAGCTTTCCAGTAGTGTTCAAACTTTTCCAAGATGGAGATGGACTCACAGATATCAGAATGTCAGGATTGTTGTTGGTCCCCCTACTCAACTTTGTAGCTTGAGAGCCTTACTTCATCCATGGGACCATATTTTTATTTCAGTCCCACTACGTAACCAACTCAAAACCTCACAGGTGAACTTTCCCATACTAATCATGGATGGTAGAGCCAAAGAGACACTAATACCAGGGACATTGTGACAGTACCGGTCTTAATAACTGTTTGATCCTGTTCTCGCTTTTTATGCTTCATATAAAATGCGATTGAATGCGGTTCTGAGCCCAAATGTAATGTCTGCACCTCTTTATGGTCAAACATTCCCTTAGTATTGATTTGATATAAAGCCAGCAAATCCTATAAACTATTTACACCCTTTTCATTCGGGGTTTTGGTGGAGAATCCTCCGAGCCTAAATGCACACAAATAAAATATCCCTTGCTCAAGTGGCTGTCTTTGTGTGCTCAGTGGTAAAGGCACAATGGGCTGGAATTTGAAGGCTCCTGTCTTCCTTTGTCCTAGCTCCTTTATTCTTTCGTCATCAAGCCTGGTAAAACATCTCAGACTATGGTTAAGCCTCATTTATAGGAAAATATTTTGGGTTAGATCGGCTAAAGGACAAAAGGCTCTAGGGGAAGCGAGCCATAGAACGAGGAGAATGAATGGACCAGTGGGTGGTTGACAAGTCTGTGTTTGGATCTTTTGAAGGGTATTTAGTGATTTTTCATCCCCGACTGGGGAAGGTGTCAACTGTATTGAGGAGTGATTATCCAGGAAAGAATGAGGTGAATTTGCAGAGAGTCAGCCATCCATGGGCTTGTGATTTGGGCATTTAATTGGTTGAAATCTCTCGATAAGTATGGATGGGAGCAAAGGAAATTTGGTAGGACGCAAAAACATGGAATCCATGGGGTCCCTGTTTACCAGTTACTGAACAAACCAACATAATAAGGGATTTTTGCCACTTGCCACAATTACAATCATTACAGTTACGTTTTTATCTGAACAAACTTTATTTGTTCACTGAACAAATCTTTCTTTCCTTCACCCTCTTACTTTGTACTGCTTTGCTCTGGTGAAAATATTGTGAAAATGGATCAACAGTCGCTTTACACAGATTTATAAACAAAATATGAGTACATGAAACACTCTGTTGCATAGCCCTGACAGTGTAAACATGTAATGTAAGGTTAGGTACCTAGCACGAACTGTTAGGTACCTAACACATAATGATAATTACCTAACATGTAATATTAGGTAATGGTACATGTAAACACAATAGGTCAAAGTTAGGTGCTAAGTAGTATTAGAAAATGCTAACATTATCCTGTGGAAACTACAGATGATGTGTTGTGAGCTTGTTTGGTTTTAAGTAGAAAAGCAGCAGGTCAAATTATATGCCCAAAATCCATTTTTGTTCATCTCAAAATGCTCCTGCCCATTCTTGTAAATCACCATACAGAAATTTAGAAGATGACCGCTCACACACCATGTAAATGAGTCCTATAAGCTCCATGAATTTTCCATTGTTGCCTAGCAATTTTGTCAGCTTCATAGCTCAAGATAGTTTTATGATCATGATATTAAATTATCTCTCCATTATGTTAAACTAATTCCATCAGATTTGCTATAATGTGCTCTTGAAGTGTCCAGTGTCCTGTAAAACAAGTAGTATTCATTCTGGGTGCCCTTGTAAGGCCTTTAGCAACAAACTGCTGTGTACATAATGTGACACTTGGACTTGTCCATTGTTGTATTAATTAATAGCAACTTAGTGGTCTGTAGGCAGATGAAATCCATATGGAAACCGAAGCAATCAAACTTTGGTCTGATCTTCAGTTGTCATATTTGATGGGGGTACTTCATCTTCGATTCTATTCAAGATTTTTGCATAGTTGAATTGAGGAGTCTTGGCTTCATCTTCTATCAGTAAGAGTTTGATTAATTGGAAGGAGTCAGGGAGATGGCTGACCAGGATTTTAGTCGGTCATTCTCTTGGAGGATTCACTGGCTTTGAGCTCACCTCATTGCGAGTGTCAGGAAGTTATGAATAAAAAGAAGTTTCCTGTGTTTGATTGAACTAGGGTTTAGTTTACTTTATGGTGATGTGACAGGCTGTGAGAAATACTCCCCCTTATCATGTTAGGTCTAAAGCAGTACTGGTCTAAAGGAAACCTGTCAGCGATCCATATGTAATTGGATCCACAAATATATTAATGTGACACTTCAGATACATTTTCATTTTGAAATTTGATCTCTTTGAGGTAATTATTACTTGACAAAAATAAATATATACATGTTTTTAATAGATAGATGGTTTCTTTCTCATATACAGAGAATTTAATAGCATGATTGATAGCATATATGTAGGCTCAGAAGGTCAAAAACAATTCCTTTTAGGGATAATTTGTGTAAGCACGATTTAAGGTATCTGTTTTGTTTTCTCCAAGTCTGAAACAGCAGAAAGTATTGTCAGCAGTGAAAGTATGGATGAACATCCCTCACCGGCAAAGGTAACAATAGCTTCGCTTGAAAACACATCACATCTTAGCAAAATATGCTTGATGCTCAATACTGCTGTGCCTGATGCTTAAAAAAATAATTGCAAATCCTTTTTGCACTTTTTCAGATTGCAGTGTAAGGGACGCACACGTACTCATATCTTAAGGAAGGAGCCAGGGGTAAGGGGGGGGGGTTAATGACAAGGCTGTTGAGAATAAAAAAAAAAGTTGAAACATTTGAGAAAGGTAATATTAACATCTTCATTGTTTCCTTTTTCTGTTCTTTTATCTTGGGGGAAGGACAGCAGTTATTATTATGCCATGGGCAGTTTAAGGCTTGGATGCAAATGCAACAAATGTTTAGCATGTTGCAAAGGGTCTATGAGTTTGTAAAATCAATGCTTCTGCCGCATTACATATTTTTGTAAGAACGTCATATTCTATGAGCCAACTTTGCATTTGCCAGTTTTGTTACATTTAATGAAACAAGTCAAAGCTTATCAAGGAAATAAAATAAGAGTGACAGTTACATCATATCAATAGTCAAAAGCAGTTCACAGAGTTCTAAATATGAGGTCATTATAGAACGGCCTTGGTTTTAACACGTCTGCACTTTGTATGATGGACGTGTTTGGTATAGTTTTGAATGTTTATTTATGTAAAGTAACATCTTATGTGCAACTGTTTGGAGTAGCATTGGTCATCTATTCTTTAAGGTAGTGGCCACAGTGGTTGTCATAGTAGCAGACAGAGGGAGAATAAGCCAGATTTAAAATCTAAGGAGACAGTTTCCCTTCTGTAGAATTCACTATTGACAAATTTGCAATTACATGGGTCAGCTTAGTTTAGTTACACAGATTAGGTATATCTTTAAGCAGATTTAAGGGACCTTAAAATCTCTTTTTGACTTAACAGAAGCATTTCCATAGGTGCAAACAATAAGGTTGACATCAGACTATAAGGATGACAGCCATCTAAAATTGACATGTCAAGAAAAGGAATTAAATGTGAAATGCTGTCATTTTCTCGAAGTTGCAGTACATTGCAGAAAAATAATTGTTGTTTTTTTTTTTTTTTTTTTTAAACTGGATAAAGTCCTTTTAGGAAATATTCTCATGAAAATAGGCCTTAATAATGTAACATACATAGATTTTAAGAGAAGAGGGTTATAGAATGAAAGGGGAGGATGGAACAGATGGGAGGGGGGGTTGGGGTGGGGGGACTCAGATCAAATTAGTGTTTTCCTTTTCGCCAGCTCTGTGGCATTATTTCTATATTTGTAAATTATTTTAGATATTTTTGGAATTTATCTTTTAGGAGCATGATTACATGGGCTTGCTACCACATGCACATGCACATTTAAGTTTGCATAGCTTTATACCACGTAGGTGTAATATTATTGCAAGTTTATGTTTTATGAGGCTGCATGATATTAAGTTCCAAACTGAAGTTTTAAAATGGGTGTTAGTATGGGATGCCGAAAGGGACAGAAACAATCAATTGTAAGATGGGAGGGGGTAGGGTGTAGTTAGTGGAGCAAGGGGATGGGGTGAAGAAAAAGCAGTGTGAGCCCATGTTTGATGAGTGTTTAAGTTCCATTTTTAGTAAATTGTCCTGAGAAATGGTTGAAAGGAAAAAAATGGAAAGTTTACCATAATAACAGGATGTTTTAGCCTAATTCTTATGAGCTGTTTTTGTAATTTTTTTATGTAAAAGTCTTTTGATTTATTCCTCTTGAAATGTGCCTGCCTAGCAATATCCAATCTATGTACTGGCATTAGGTTTTCTTGGATTTGGGAAGAGGATGCAAGATGTAGAGATTTTTGGCAAGATATGATTGTATGACAAATGCTTGAATTCCTTTAATAGGTAGAAACTCACCAATCCTGGTTAGGCCACTCAACAAACACAAATGACCATAGACTGGAATTTCACAGTAAAACTAGGACTCCCATATCATCCATGCTGTTTGTTAAACATAATTCAAAGTGCTTGCAAGTTGTATATCAGCAAAAATATTCATTGCTCATTTTTTATTAAGTGTGAATACATTTGTGTCCAGTTTTTATTGGAGGGGGTGGGTGTTGGGGTGTTTTGAGTTGTACAAGGAGAAGGGGGAATGGGCCAGGGGGGGTGAGAGGTAGAAGGAAGCTATTCTTTACACTGCAATCTTCTGATTTTCTATTAGTGATTTATTTTAGTGATGCTGGTATGTGGTCTCCTGTCAGCAGTGCTGCTATCTCTGTAATTTCAATCTTTTTTTTTTTGATGGCTGTTCCAGTACACAAAATCTAAATAAAACACCTGAGCATCAGGTGTTACTTGTGATGGGTGAAGGCTTTTTTTCTTCTTCTTTTTTCTTCTTTCTTTTTTTGCTGAGGGAGGTGAAAGGAGAACAGATACACAAGATTATGCATTGGCTTATCCTCAGTATGCTTTGAGGCCAGCACCAACTACAGTTCAAAATGTAATTATTTTGTTGGCTGGTGAAAGGGATGGGGTGAATTTATTGTACAGACAAATGATGACACAACACCCAAGTCCAAATAGGAAATAAGAGTTTGAACTTTTAATTGAAAGTTTATTTGTAAGGCATTGAAATTTGAACTTAAGCTTCTAGAATTGTAGCTGTGAAATGGATGACAAAAGTTTACCCATGCAGTTGTATCCCCTCCCCCCCCCCCATTCCAACCTCGATCCAGTCCCTCTCAAGAGGTTAGAATGATGCTTGGAAAACATGGCATTGTTTTTGCTTTTGTAAATTATCCTTTGGTTATAAAGACATTTTTCTCACTGACTGCTGTCTAATCACCACAGGGGAATGTTGTCATGCCTAGCCAAGTGATCCCATATTGACCTCTTCCTAGTGTACATTAAAAGGAGAAGAGATAAATTTCTGCATGTGTCAGGCAAGGCTTGATCTTCTCCTGGACCTAGTTTGTTTTTCATATTGGACAAGGTGTTCAAGCCTGGCCAAGCCCTCTCCCTTG
>WURT03000026.1:869731-880260 GCA_009936505.3 Holothuria glaberrima
GTGTACCCTGGTACACTAGTTCAGGAATGGCTCCTATCAATCATGTGACAATATTTTTGCTACTTATTTCCTAAATTTATGCTGAATAACTCATTGGTTTACCATCAATATTCAATGATTTTACACAGAAACATTATGAAAATACTTGTGAGAGAAATAAGAGGAAATCTGTAAGATTAGCAAATTTTTGAAAATTCACTTGGGGCGACTGCCTTCTCCCTTGAAGAGATAATGCAAGCATGGACAATGTGTGGCTAGAGCAGTCTTTATATTACCCACCTGTTTGGCAAATTTTGGGTTGTCATGCAAATTGTGTGTCTCAGAAAATATTTGTTCAGTCCTGAGAACTCTGTAGGCAGAAAGTTGGTTGTGAGAAAACTTCATGTACAATGGGTGCTCATGAAGCCCACAGAAAAAATAACAAAACAGACATTTCAGTAATTTTTCCCTTCAGTTAACATTGGTCTTCAGTAATCTACAACATTAGTTGACATGTCAGTGTGATTTCATGGGGAAGGGGGAGGGAGAGTAGGGAGGAGACAGAAGATAGTATGATATCCCCTCTTTAAATTTTAAAGCCTGTGCATAACCAGGGGACTCAGAGGATTCAGGCAACCCCATGCAGCAAAACCCCTAGTTTTCTTGAGGAAACCCCCTTATGTAGGACGTAGCATCTATGTTAGAATTGAATGCTATATGTAGATATATACAATTTTCCCATTCATTCAGGACATACTCTGCTTTGTAATAATGTTTACGTATATATGCATGGGTATGTGTGTGTGTGTATATATATATATAACGCTGGATCGACCCATATGGCGAAATCGGTATACCGCCAAAACGTTAAGACCAAAAAAATACAATAAAATACTAAGCATCTATTTCCCCTTTGCATTTTGAGATATACATCCCCCTTATTTCAATAGCTCCTCAGCCGTACATGTTAACAAATATGTGTACATAATTTTGTATATATTGAAGTAATTGTGTGTACATTGAGCACTGAGTAGGATTTTACCATAGCATTACGTTTTCCCATTGAAACAGTATGTGAAGGTGAAACGGTTTTTTTGTCCTAAGGGCAATTTCTCCCTTAGGTGCATTTTTTCAGACGATATTTTGCCGTAATCAGCAATTAGTGAAATGTATATATATATGTATGTATATATAGCGGACCCCCTTGGAAAATCCTGGTTATGTGCCTGTACGGAGAAGTGATTGAAGATTTCTTCATTTCTTTCCTCCTCTCCCCCTCCCTACCATGTCAGTTTGTTAGGCAAGTTTAAACTGCAATACGTAAACTAGTTCCCCATTTTGGTGCATATATTGTCACAAAGTATTTGTTCATACTCCGAATGAAACAGAAAAGAGAAATGAGATTTCCATCAGTATTACTGTACACGTTGTGAAGTCATAACATATGCACATCTTGCCGTAATGTTGAGGTCAAAATCCTTAATACCATTGAATTTCTGTTTCAGTGACAATATTATTTTGTCTGACATCATTATTTCATCTATAGGTTTTCAGATATTATCATTTCTTTACTCTTTTCCCTTGTTGCTGATAAAAATGCAAAACCTAGTTTCCAGTCAGTGGTTATTTTTTTTTTTTCGGTGGGCTCGTATTACAAGGTGTTTTGACAGAGTGTAATTCTCCCCATGAACCGGGCACTTTGCTTGTGTTGTTTTGTAATACCAACGTCTTTCACACTTCAAAGTCAATGGCATCCTCTCTCTAGGAATTCCCACATCAGTTTCTCCAAGACCCGTCAGAAGTGATGGATTTCAGTCAGAGGGGATAGTCGCCACCTAGACAATACACATACGAGGTGGGAAATCAAAAAGAAGATTCGGTGTTGACATCTGTTCTCTTGACAGATTTGAGCCGGGGCTTTCTCACCTGCTTCGTCGATGGTTGTCGCTTGACACCAAACTTTAAATTAACAGATGTAAATGGAGAGGGTTGTTTGATCATTACTCTGCCACCTTCCCTTATAAAGCTAATGAAAACCTATACAGTACTAAGGGACCTTTTTGCCACATCATATTTGACAGAAACTGCTGAAAAATGCCAAAACAGGGTTTTTTAGCCAACGTAGAAGCAAAGTTAACACTTTCTGGCTGAGTAGAAAAGCATGAGAGTGCTGAATATTTATCCACTTGGTGGGACACATCAGGAAGTAAAATTGTGACGGGAGGTTTCGCAGGTTTATGGTTTAATAATTTTCAACGCTACAATTGTGATGAAAAATTTGAAATAGTGATGGTAGCTCAGGGATTGCTTTCCTTTATGAAGGTTCAATTGTGTTGAGTACTGTCAATATTTGCAATAACTAAATGATAAGCAATTTAAAAGGTGAATAACTGTAATTGTAAAGACTTAGTCCAGGCAAGATATGAAAAGACCAGAAAAGAGGGTTTAATACAAAGACCCAGATTCTGTTCTTGACAAATGTGCTTAGTGTAAAACTTAGTGTAATTATATATTATACCCGCATACATTGTTGGCCTTTCATTTCATGTTTACATTCCCACCTAGTTCATTTGGTTTTAGCTGTATGATTGAGGCCTAGCATTTCCTCATGCTGTTACATGATTGCACTATATTACATACAGGTCCAGGTCAGGGCTAGTATGGGGGAGGGGCCAGTAGGGGGAGGTACTGCGTCCTAGAAAATTTTTGAGAACAAAATACCTTTTTTCGTAATACAGCTTTACATATCCCTTCACCCTAAGCTTTTTCCCCCCTTCTCTTATGT
Organism: Holothuria glaberrima; assembly: GCA_009936505.3. NCBI lineage: Eukaryota > Metazoa > Echinodermata > Holothuroidea > Aspidochirotida > Holothuriidae > Holothuria > Holothuria glaberrima. The sequence continues at coordinate 872,496 of WURT03000026.1, forward strand.
CATTTCTGGCTGTAGGCCTGATTTCAGATCCAGCATATCATAGCCATCTTTATAAGGTCTACTGTACCTTAAATGACAACTAAAATGAACTTAATATGACATTGGACTGATTTCACATGTAAGGGCACCCTCCTTTAGAGAATTTGCTGGAATGTATGAGTGCCTGTTGTTGATTATTGTCCTTTTTTCACATTGTTCCTTTCCAACTGTTACTATCCAGTCAGCTTCTACTTTCCAAAATGGCTATGAATGCATAATCATAAGTCATTAGCCTGTTTGGATTCTGGAAATTATATTAGATGTACCATGTGGAAGGAAACATGGCACGTCCGAACAAGTCCAAGAGAAGTACAGATCCAAAGACCATGGTTCACTACCGCCCACTACCCCCCCACACCTCCCATGCAAATGCAGTGCTTCTTGCAATGACCGATGTAGTATATATATATTTATATATAATGCTGGATCGACATGTTAGGTGAAATGGGTATGCCGCCAATACAACCGGCGAAAAAAAAAAAACAGTAAAATACATAAGACTATATCTTTTGGTGTATGAGATATACATGCACGTTATTTCAATGGCCCCTAAGTCCGTAGTGTTAAGGGATACATGCACGTAAGTTGGTGTGCAGTGAAGTAATTGCATTTATATGTGGTAAATCAGACTAACATATAGAGTTAAACATTCCCCTATAAAGCAGCTTGTAAATTGTTAAGGCGAAACTCTTTTCGCCTAAGGGTCAAGTTCTCACAACAGTCCCATTTTTTCATACCATATTTCACCTTAATTCCAATTTATAGAAATATATATAGAAATATATATATATACCAAAGATTCGGAGAATCATTTCCAGCCGGAAAAGTGCTCGATACGTAAAGGTATAGCTACTTACAGCACGTTGTTACTCCGAGTTTCACGCCATGCGGCGATCGTCAGACAACTGAACATATTCGGGCTGCGATGGGCAGAGTAAAGGACAGCTGCCCCCTCCGCGGGGAATGCTTGACAAGCGCCCTGGTGTGCAAAGCACAAGTTACCGCAGGAGCAGAATCTAAATCTTACATCGGCATCTCAGGAGGACCCTTTAAGCAGCATTTCAATAACCATACCAAATCTTTCAAACACGAGAAATACGAAAAAGAAACCGAGCTATCTAAATATAAATTAGCGATATATATATATATATGTATTGTTACTATAATTCTACACCCCTTCCCAACCCCACTTGTACCACCCTATCCCATATCCTTTGAATGCCTGCCATTTTGACCCACCTTACAAAAATTTGTACATGCATTTCAGCTTTTCCTTCCCCACCACCATTCTTCTCCCCCTCCCAGAGTAAACCTAGGTTTTGAAAACCTGATGTACTCTGTACTACTGAGTTTGAGCTGGTGTACATGAGTGTACATGAGATAAAGGGTAGATATTAAAGGAGTTGGCTTAGTTGATGACAATTGGGGAGGAGAAGACTCTACCTTTAATGCTTCCTTTGTCTTTATTGGACTGTGCAATTACACATATAACACATTTGTGCAGATGCATGTTTTAGAGATGAAACCACCAAGTCTTATAATTTTCACTAAACACCTGCTGCAGTGATTAATGGTACGGTTGATTCATTTACAGCACGAACCCTCACAGGTAGAAAGGATGTTGTTGCCAAAGAAAACACTGTTCTGTATCAAAACTTCTCTTAAGTGCCAGCGAGAAGGGTTGTCAAATGGTAGAACGTATATAAATGTCAATAGATGTTATTGAAACGGTAATCAGCACCGAGTATGATTAATCAGGTATGTCTCTTCTCAGTCGGTTGATTCGACATGATAGCACTTCATTTTAAAATGATTTTCATCAATTCACCATAATGCTAACCACTTCATTGGTAATTATCGTTTCCACTCCAATAAAAGAATTTTCTGATTATGTCGATGTTTCTCCTTGACAATGTTCACAGATGCTATTGAGTACTTACTTTTCAATTCATCGTGTTTTAATATAATTTGACAAAAGTAATTTCATTAAATATAGCTTTAGAAAGAGCATTTTGTTATTTATAAAATTGAAATCTCTTTCATTATAGCAGAACATTTTCACAAACAGGTGTTGCAGCAGATACAATGAATTAAATGTCAAATCCCAAAATGTAACTCAAGGTCGTTTGTGCGGAGCATGCTGTAAATTAGTTTTTTTGGTTGACGATTCTAGAATAATGGACAATAATCATAAGACAGTAGGTTTTAATACAGTTTGCATAATTTATCAGGATATGTCTGCATACTTTTGGTATTTTTTCTAAGCCATATGGATTCAATAAAAATTAAAAAGTAATTATGTCCTTTTTATGAGTACATTGGCTGTGTAAATAGAATTAATATACCTGATAATGTGTCGCTATGGAAAAGACTTTCTTGGGATGCATCTTAAAACTGGATCTTGTTAGAAATTGTGAAAGACAGTAACAGTTCATAGACCTTATGCCAAATAGTAGATCGTGAAGCACCATGGGAAGGATAATTCCAGACCGGCGAGCTTGAGCATTGTGACGGCCAACCTTCTCCATGGTGACGATCTACTTCAGTCGTCTGTTCTTGGAATAATCCTTCCCAGAATGCAGTTTTGAAGCGCCCTCTTTCTATTTGGCATAAGGTCTATGGCTATTGACTGACCAAAAGTTGTTGAGAGTGATTAGTAATAATGTCACTTATCAAGTGTTGTGAGTCATTTTTCTTCAACTTTCAAGAAACTTTGCTTCTAAAGCTCAAGCTTGTTTTCCCACCATGGGTCTCTCAGTTTGATCTAAAGGTATATGTTCGTTTGAGAAATGCTTAAGTAGTTAAAAATACAGTGTTACTTTGTTTTTAAAGTTCTACAACTGAAGCTGAAGGGCAAAAATCAGACGCCCCTTTAAGATCTACCAAAGTACATGTGATTGACCTCTAAACTAAGGATGAGGAACCTATTGCCTCTGACGGGCTGTTTTGATAGTCCTAATCCTCGCCCGGGCTACAGAGAGCGAGGGTGCAAAAAGCTCCCCTCTTTTGGCACAGGTCAAGGGGTCCCAAGCAGACCCCTGTGGGGGTCTAGGAAAACACCAAGGCAAGGAACTGGGGTGAAGCTCCCAAGGCTCTGGAGTTTAGAGAGACTTGTGGACAGTAGAATCCAGCTGTCATTAAATGACATTAAATCACATTATAGTAATTTGTCCTTTTATTTATTATGTATAAAGTAGTCATGAATGAGCACATTCGAAAAGTGAGCACGAATTGCACTGAAAAAAACGCATCTTTTGGAACCAACATTTACTTTTTCTACAATGTGCATTGCAAAATTATCCACTTTTAACATTTTATTCACTTTTTGGAGGGACAGCCCTATCCCTCTTCCCAAATATACCTCCAGGAGTAAGTTAAGTGCACCCACCAATTCTTGCACTGTATGAGATTTACCTGTACATGGTGATAGTACACTTCTGTTATATGCTGTGAAACAGCAGTTTTCCTGAAATATCCTGAAAGTGATATTAGCAGGGCACTGTGGTTAAAAATATTATCATTTACTTTTCAAGTAATTTTGTATTTCCATGGATGAATTTCCTTGCGGGCCGGAGAATATGGTCCTGTGGGTTGCATACAGCCCTTGGGCTGGAGGTTCCCCACCACTGCTCTAAACCTTTACACCTTTACGTGATGGGTCTACTTTACATTGCTCTGGTCAGGATTGGATGAACAGAACACACGATCTAAACTGAAAAGCAGAGAAGCGCCCTGTGCTGGTACTTTTCAAATGCAAGAGATTTACATTTATACTCAGAAAGCAGTATTTTCAAGAGAATTACGTTATGCAAATACAGGTGATGATTTTTGTGTCAACCTTATGACTTGAACCTTCATCCATTGCAGGACATGAAGTTATCATATGACCTCTTTGCCATTGGAAAATAAATTAGTTCTTACTAGTTATTAAACAGTGCGCACAGGTGCTCGTCACCGAGGGCAGCTGGTTCATCGTGATTTTCGCCCCCTGGACATAGCAAATTTTGAACCAAAGAAATATGGCAAAATTGTGGAGTGACATGGATTTTTGTCACAGTTTGGAAGGAGGTAGAATGTAAGTTTATTAAATGTCAGGAGGAAGCAGTTGTCAGGTTAATGATGACTATTATTTGGCTTAATTGTCATTGTAATATGGGAAATGTGGAAGAGGATGGAAGGGAGATACCCGTCTTTTATACCAGAAGTGAGAAAGTTGAATGACACATTCTGTTGTAAGGAAAGGGTAAACCGTTGTATTAAAGGAAAGGGTTAAAAGGTTTTTTTTTTATTTTTCAGTTTTCACATATCACCTATCTATTCAAAATCTTGACCATTCACACTCAAGTAAGGACTAGTATTGGCTCTAAATTGTGGTATGGCTGTTAAGTGCATCATGGATAAATCCCCAATACTAAGCTAAATATCATCAGTATTTTGCAGGGACAAAGTTTGTCATGTCATTTCATCCAGTTATCCTTCATGGATATCATGTAATAAGTGAAATTATATTAAAAGTCACTGTTCTCTACCCATTCTAGTATCAGTGGCAGCTCTTGAAGGAGATATTTCTCCCAAGCAAAATCTCATTTCTCCACTTGTCCACTTGCCCACTTGCCCCTAGTCATTTCTGAAACAAAAAAAAAAAAAAAACAATCATGGAGCTGACATAGAATTTCCCTCAATAATGTCTTCTTCCCCCTCACCCACCCCTCCCCTCCCCTCCTTGCTCTGAAACTCATGGTACCATTGCAGAGCACTTTTTGTCTCAAGCTATATTAATTTGCATGTTCTGATGTTCATTACCTCCCACAGCTGGGACCTCTTGAAAGGAAGTGGATGTTAGCATGTGCTTTTGGAAAGATAGCAGATCTAAACGATCTCCTTAAACAAGACCCGACGCTTATCACCAGGCGGGTAAGTTCTGTTTTACTTTGGAATTCTTCAAAATTGTTATTTAGTATGAAAGGAAAGTTATTTTACACCCTTGTCTTGATAAAAGTGTGCTGTCATAATGTTATGGCTGGAACTTTGTTAACAGATAAAAACAAACAAACAACTATGTTCAGTTGTTTATTGTCTGGTGTCAGAGCTTATGTTGGGTGTATGTCCATATGTCTTGTACAGAACCTTGTCTATAGAGGTGTTTCAACCACCTGATCGCAAGTCTCTTTGGTTTGAAGGGCAAGCAGCCATTGTGTCAACACAAGTACAAGTATATTTACAGCATACATACACTGCAAAACCGTAGATACTACTGTAAGACAATGGATGCTTGCCCTTCAAAACTAAAGAGATGGATGATCACATGACCTTAGTGAAACACCTCTATAGGAATATGGACTACCAATTTTTATACACACTCAGAAAACAGATTAAGAGCATCTCTCTAGAGTGGGGACTCTCTAGTGTTTTCTGCAAGGGTCACTTTTACTTGAGTTTATACTGTATGACAATTGTAGTAGCCAAAAATTAATTGAGTACTTTGTGTTATCTAAATTTTGGGCTCCTCCAATCTTCTGGGGCTGGTGTGGTGATGGTATGGGCTATAAATGGCCTTCGGGGCACCATGTCAGAAATTAGGCTTTTGGGTTATCATCAAGAATTCTTTACTAGCAAGGAACATATCTTTAGAGGTTAGACACCCTGACTCTTGTCTGTACAAGTATATCAATTCAAGAAATGTAGTGATAGCCGCTTCTGAACTGTTCTGTTTGAGGGTGAGGACAGAAAAGGGAGAGGGTACTTTTGAGTTAGTATCATGTGTTGTAATGTTTACCATAGACTAGTTAATAAACACTCTTACAAGGGTTGGTGGCATGTATTCTCATTCTTTTATGAGATACATCTGATAAAGTGAGAATTGTAATATAAACTCGTCAGCATGAGAAAGTCTCTTCCTTGAAAACTGGGTATGGAGTTAGCCGATCACATCATATTTATGGTAGATTTTTTGACATCATCACGTCATAGGCAATGAAGTGACCTTACTTTGCAAAAACCTTAACATTTTCTAGTTCCTGTTAGTTTTATAATATTGCAACAGTTTTTCACCAAATCTGAACTGATTGTCCTGTGTTTTATTAGGTTATTTTTTTTTATATAATTTTTTGTCAATTTTATCTATGGGTTCATGTGAGCAAATACTTTTGTATATTAAACTATTCTGTTTACTTCCTAAGACTTTTCTACTTGATACATGCTATGAGTGAATTAGCCACACAAATGTCACACTTGCACCTGTTCATTAAATTTTGAAATCAAGAGCAGCCAAGTTTGTCCTGCATTCAAAGAAGTACATTTTCTAACAAGAATTTCATGTAGCACTGAACATCCATTTCCCATAATATCTGCATTTGTGAAGCTAAAAACTGGCTGTTTATAGCAGATATAAAAGAATTGTAACGTTATGGATTCAACATGATGCTTTTGGACACTTTATGCATGACTATTCAGGCATGGTAGTACATTCTTGTTTCAAGTGATCTGGTCTTATAGATATATCTATAGTCAGTATTTTCAAATACAAGGAGGATCAAAGAAAAAGTTCAAAGAACTTCTGGTTAGATCAGGGAGTATTGACATCCTTAACCATTATTCACACCTCTTGGTCATACCAGTTCCTTGTCAAGTAAACAGAGTTCATTTTCAGTTAACAGAATCTGGTCAGATGGTTAGGTCAGAGAATCTAAAGAGACATCAACGGTGTCCCTCCATTTTGATGGAGTTGTTAGTTCCTTCTTTGACTAATTGGCAAAGGAGAACCCTGTGCTGCCCACAGCCATTGTAGAAACATGTATCACCAAGGATCTTTTGTCACATATGCAAGAATTACTTGTTATAGCCAGCCAATGAAGTACTGCTCATGTGAGAAGTGGGTACCAGTCATAGAAATACAGCAGCTCATTTCCTTTTTTCCCTCGGCGAATGACAGCTAGATTAATCTGGGAAAGAGGTGCAGGGAGCAGCGCTTCATTGACACTGTTTATATCTGGGCTGTTGATTGCTTTAATACCATTCTACATCAGTATAAAACCTCTCCATTCTCTTAGGGCACGAAACATTTCAAGTGTTATTGCAAGCCAGTATCCTCAAACTGGGGACAACTTGTCCCTGTTAATTAGTTTACTTTTTACTCAGAAATGCTAATCAAAACTGATAACGAGGACCTAGGGAACCGAAGAAGCTGTTTTATCCATGATAGTAATTACATTGGCCGTGTTATCCTGATTGTCTCAAAGTGTTGAAGGATGAATTTCAAAGCTGTAATTAGAGTAATCTTTTCTCAGTTCTAAACTTGTGGCAAGATACTCCTCATAGAAGACCATGATCAGTTTGTGTGATTGGTTTACATGACTCTGATACTTATAGCATATTGGAATAAATGTCAGAGATTTGCACATTGGAAACATGAAGAATTTACACTGCTTTTGAAATTTTTATCATACATGTTTTTCATTTCCTATTTTTCTTAATTTTTTCTCAATGAATGTGTTGTTTCAAAACAAGGGTGCTTGGTGCTCACCATAAGCAATGGAGTAGGAAAAACAATCCAGTGAGCCACAACTGGAAAAAAGGCAGTGGCTGGCTTGACTTAAACCAATTGGTTACAAACTGGGCCGTAAAACCTCATCTAACTAACTTCAAAGCAAGGGTAGTATTATTGAAATTTAGCTTGTAGGAAAAGTGATGAGAGTTTAACTCTGATGGGCTGAATTTCCTAAACATA
>WURT03000026.1:880360-890671 GCA_009936505.3 Holothuria glaberrima
GGGTAGTATTATTGAAATTTAGCTTGTAGGAAAAGTGATGAGAGTTTAACTCTGATGGGCTGAATTTCCTAAACATATTGTAAATTCAGCCTAAGCTTGTAGAATATTAGTATCAGTATGTTTGGTATGAGTGTAGAAGATGGAATGTTCACAGGGTGTGAGTGTAGAAGATGGAATGTTCACAGTTTTCTTGTAAGTGTATAAGGTGGAATGTTTAAATGAATCTTCGGGTCTGATCTTTTTTTGATCTCAGATTTTTTAGCTCAACAAGTTGCGCTACTGTATTGTCATGCGTGGCAACACATCTGTGTGTCCATCAGCATTGGTTAAAAGGCTGCTGTCTGCAGGTTCCTTGGCCATCCCTTGTTAAAGTTGTTAAGGTCATAACACATATCAAGGGCTTGATGATTCTCGTCACAAGAAGTTAGGTCAAAGATCATGTTGGGTCATTAGAGGTCAAAGAGTGAAATCACACAAAAGCCTTCAACTCCTAATGAGTCTATTTCGCTCCTCCATACCTCCTATTTACATATACCATTATTGCCTGCAATAACTGTCTGGCAAACCAGTAACACTGTGGGATTCCCTATGACCTATGACCTAAGCCCTAACATGTCAAAATCTTTTCGAATTTGAAAGGAATGTAGAGTAAATGGTGGGTCATCAAAGTTGTACTTTTGAAGTAGAGCAAAGGTCATTTGGGTCAAACAACATGCTAAAGCCTCCAACTCTTAAGGGTTATGACTGAATTTTATCAACTCTGGCAGAATGTACACTAGATGATGGGCCTTTAAAGTTGTACTTTTGAAGTAGGTCAAAGGTCATTTAGGGGTCATACAGAGGTCTAACAGTGAAATCATGCAAAAGCCTTCAACTCCTGGGTTATCTGCAAATTTTGTCAAATGTGGCCAGTGTTTAGTAGATAATGGGTCATTAAAGTTGTACTTTTGAATTAGATCAATGGTCATTTAGGGTCAAAGGGAGGTCAGACAGTGAAATCACTGACAAGCCTTCAACTTCTAGGGGTAATATCCAGATCTGTAAAAGTTGACTAGGGTTTTCAGCAAATAACACGTCATCAGAGTTGTACTTTTCAAGTAGGTCAAAGGCTATTTGGGGACATGTATAGAGAGTCACATACTGGAATCATGCAAAAGCTTTCAACTCCTATTGGTTGTATCAAGATCTTATGAAAGGTAACCAGAGTGGTCAGTAGATGATGCTTCATCATAGATAAACTTTGGAAGAAGGTTAATGGTCATTCTGAGTAATAAAATTATTTGACAATGTAGTCATGCCATAGCCTTCAACTTGTACAGAAGGGGTTGTGTCAAAATCTTATCAAAGTTGGCAAGAGTATCAAGTAGAGGTGGGTCCACAAAGTTGTACTTTTATATTAATGAAGGACAAAGGTCATTTGGGGTCAAAGAGAGGTAAAACACTGGAATCAAGCAAAAGCCTTTAAATACTAGGGGTTGTATTGGAATCTAATCAAAGTTAGCCAGAGTGTTTGGTGGATGATGGGTCATGATGGATGTACTTTGTGTTGATGTTAACTGCCATGTGGCATGACAGAGGGTCAGATGGTGGAAGCCATGCCAATGCTTTTCCACAAAAGTTTTGGTTTTGTAGATATATATTGCCACTGGAACTGTTTTTTGATGGGCCTGACAAATAAGGGTATAAACAGCATTTTTATTTTTGTCAGTAGAATTACCCACAGTATTGTTCTCCCAAATATTAAGAAAAGTTGTCACAGGCTGAGCAGCTTTGATATGCCACTGCTGTGACCATTTACATCTATAGCACCAAAGGTGCTAGATCATGACTGTCCTTGATTTCTTGGTTTGGATCTCTAATGAAACTACATAACAATAACTGTGTGTGAGGGAAATCATAGTAGAGCTACAGGCTCATTAATGCTCTTATTATGTTTTTTTCCTTTGTGTTAATTACTACCCTTAACTGGTTTTCATGTGTTATCTACCAAGCTCTAGAAATTATTTTTGCAGGAATATTCCTAGATAGTCAGTTAAAAAGTGTCATTTCGCAGACTCATTTAAAGAGCACGTCCTCCCCCCCCTCCCCCCGAGTCAATGTAAACAAAATAAAAATACACTGTGGGAGTACCTTAGCGTAACTTAAAGAATTTGATCAACCTCTGAAGTCCAGTTGTGCTTCAGAAGGAGAAATAAAAAATGATGTCTTCTTCCATTTTTTTGTCAACAACCTAAATAAACTGGTCAACCAGATTACACAAAATTATTAATGTGCTCATCTCAATAACATGGTAATCCAGAGCTTGAGGTGTATCTTCGTTCAATCATAAAACTTGTCAGGATTTCTAGGAGGGCGCTCTCCATAGAGATTGTGTAACATATGTTAACACAAGTGTCAGTGACATTCACTCTATTGTACCTCTGCTTTGTTATGATTGTGTCAGCATTTCTGCTAAAGAGATTAAGAGCAAGGCTATTCAACTCTTTTCTCAAATTTCATGACTTTGGCATTTGCTGTCATTTAAAGAAATCCGTTGTCTCCCTGTTGGGTTCCATCTTGGTTTCATGCTCTCATGCTCTATCTATCAAACTTCCTCATTACAGTGCTTGTTTTGCCGTATTCATTTCTCGGTTCACACTTTAGCCTGCCCCCACGAGGTTCTAAGTTTGAAATGTGACATTTTGTTAACAGCTAACATACAAATGACTTTGTCACCTTCCAAGCCAAACCAGAGAGCTTTACAAGTCTGCCAACGTCCATGTGGGGTTTCATTAGCAGCTCACCTATGTGTCATAATTATATTCCAGTTTGCATTATTGATTGCCTTGTGATTACCTACGATCAGGTAGGGTGTGAAGAGTAGCCAAATTTCGCACATCCTCGTCTATAGGGAGATTGCGGAAAGTGGCAAAATCATCAGCTAAGCCAATCTTAGCCAGCATCAATGATTTACTTCTGCCAGACGGGGAGGACTAAGGAGGGGTAAAGTCAAATCTAGTCTGTCATAGTTAGGGCTAACAACTTCTCCTGGTGTTATTGTTCGAGGGATAGGCGAGAGAAAAATCATGGTCGGGTGTGCAATCCTATCAGAGATGTCAGTCAAAAGAGATGGCACTTTTTGACTTGCAAGCAGGCCAACGAGAGAAGCGTAGGATGGGGGAAATGACAGATTGAAACTTTACAATAAGGAATCGGATGGATACAGTGACTGTAAAGTTTTTATTTGGGGGTTAATCATTTATTGCTAGCCTCTAGCAGTTTTCTTCACATTTCGATCACGTTTAATGAGGAAGACTACATTGATATGAATATGTGTTACCTTCTCATTGTGATCACCTTTGGTTATTTAGTATTTATCCAGAGATACCAATTAATGAAGGATAAAAGATCATCTTACATGAACCACTTTTGAGGAATCTTACTGACTGGGAACGTTCAGAATGATTTATTTCAGCACATTTTTAAAGTGGTGCGAACAAATCAGCAATGGACTATATGCATGTTGTCTGTTTGATATCAGTGTGCAGGTTGAAGGAGGGGACCATTCCTATTTTTTGTTTCATTGAATAGGATAGGAGTTCCCAAGCATTTTGCACTGTTGGCCAATTTTGCTTGAGTTTTCATTTCATAATAATTTTTGTTGCCAGAAGTAAGTGTGTCATTTTGTTCTATTTTGGGCTGCTTTAATCTTCAGCAGGCCATTTTAGTGCATGTAGTGAGCCACTAATGGCCTGTAGGCTATCACTTGAGAAGCTAGTGAATGAAATGTTTCTCCGAAATGTTTAATTTTTCTCCAGTTGTTCGGACCAGTGGGCAAAAAATCATTTTGTACAGGGCTTTTATTACAAATATAAAGTAGGAGATAAATTAAATCCCTTTAATTTTAAGTTTTTGAGTGGCATCCTTCCTACTGAAGATTAAAACTGATCGAGATTTGGTATTTCACCATCAATTTAAATGAAGTAGTTTATGAAGCATGGGATATGAAACAATGACACTTGCCTCTCCAGGCTTTCTTACAAGTTTTCCCTGGATGCATGGATTGATGTATTAGTTAATTCTGTCTGATTTTATCCTTGGCTGGATCACTTGTATGGGCTTTCACTCATCCATCCTCCTTCCCCTATATTAAGGGAGAGGAGGTGATTGTGATGAATAGAGGCAGCTGACAATCTCAGTAACCACTCTCCTGGCCTTGGTCACACTTCTCACAAATATCATGAATTTTTTCCTTTGCATTTTTGGTATCCTTTATGAGGAAGTTGTAACCAAAGCAGTCAAACATAGATGCATAGTCAAAAGTGCTCAGGGGTACACGCTGCACCGATATCCTGGTTGGAGCAGTCGTTTTGAATAATTGAAGAAGGTGAAATGAATAGAAATGCGAACAAAGAATCAACCTTGATAAAGGTTAGATTGGATCTAATACTCATTGATTTAATTCATCTACCAAGGCTTTGTTTCTCATGGAGAAAAAAAGGGGACCAATTGTAGGAAACACCTGTAAAGCTTTTTGATATCGAGTGAGTATTGATTGGTCAGTTATGAAAGCTCCAAGATAATTTTCCGACCTGTTTCTTTGACCATAGTAAGAATGCTTTCTTGACTAATCCTTCCAAGGAGATTTTGATAAAACGTGTCGAATAATGTCCAACATTTGTTATACCTGTCCTTCTTTTGATAATGAGTGCTGTTGTGGAAAATATAAGTACAATGAAGTTTTATTATCCAGTAGATCCTATTTAGTGTAGCCACTTTTGAGTGGTTCTGTGAGACCGTAGTACATTGTGATAGGTGATGTGTTACTAGAGGGTGTTTTACCAGGGGCAACAATTGTGAATTGTGCTCAACAGTGCAGATCAGTTCGGTCCTGTAGCTATTGTAAAATGTGATTGATGGGCCTAGATCACTCTCTTTCTACACAAATCTAATCAGTGGGGTTTAAGAAGGACATTTTAATGGGGTCATTGTCAAGTTGTTGTGTGGACATTTGAAATGGTTTTATTGAAATTTGTAAATATTTTTCTTCAGTGTGTTTTATAGTGAAAGGGAAATACTATGTATGTATTGTTTTAAAATGACACGGACAGTATAAGCAGCTTTTATGTTTTAACTTTTCAATCTCAATATAAAACTTTGTCATAGTGTTCCTTTTCCAAAATATTACAAGTTTTACAACTGTTACATCATTTCAAAAGTGGACAATTACTTGTGAGATAAATAGCAGTGAATTAGTTTTTGTGAGAACTGTATTTTTTGTGAACAAAGTTACTCATCAGAGGTATTTTGAATAACCTAGGCTCTCCTATAACTGTATTTCATAATTTTAAACTTACCGTATGAAAAGTTTCTGCCCCACAACTAATATTTCTTATGAAGAATCAGATGTTTCTCACTGAAAAGTGACTGAGGCTTAACCAAAATATAGCAGTGCCTTTGCTTTCCAGTAGCATGAAGTGGAAAATAGCAATCTCTACAGAAAATTGAATGGGTGGTGGTTGTGTGTGGGGAGAGGGGGTGGGGCAAAGGAGAGGAAAGCTTTTGGGATTTGTAGTGTTGTGTGTGGGCGGGAGCTAGAAAATCAGGCTTTTTATTGGTGTTGCAAGTTGGATATGAATGAAATCAGATGGAGGTTGTCATGTAGTATCAGTTTATAAGGGATATAGTAGTCTTCTCACCATGTGAAATCTCTTATCTTTTAAGGAAATTTTTCAAGTGTCATAAAACTTTATAATTTATATGAAAATGTTGTGTTCCTTTTTTCTGCCTATTTTGTATTAACAAGTGAAGTTAATGAACCATTGTAATGTTCAGTGTGTGCTTTTTTTCTTAAGACTGCTAGATCTTGGAAACCATCAGGTGAGTATAGACAGAAACATTACACATGTACTTGTGGGTTTGGGATTTGACATTTAGGGGTCATATTAAGTTTTTAGTCTTCCAGTCAGACATTTTTTCCTTTCTATATTTCACTTTGAAATAAATTGAAGTATCATGGACTACTGGGATACTCAAGTTACAAATTTTAACTCTAGACTTGCTTCAAGTATTTGTACAGTAGTAGGACAGAACATTTTGGATGAAGGAGTTAAAATGTAGACTATGCTGTTTAACAACTTTCCTTTATCTCAGTGCTCATTTGGATTTATTGTATATTAAATTTTGTGCAGATCCTCATGTTGAAGTGGCATCACATCTCATGCATATTCAGTGGGCATACAGTGTGCTGTATGCACCACTGCTTGACTATTGATTGGTCAGTTCATGTATGTGTGTACAATTGAACCTCCTGCATATTTCTCATATGGGGGCTTTGTGCCTTTGTGATATTACTATTCAGATTAGTTCAAGTCATTTTGCTTCAATTAGAATAAAAAATATCAGCAATATGAGAACAAGAAAGTGAGAGAGAGCAGGAACAGTGAACTGCTTTTACAAGCAGTGCTCTCTATGTAGAAGACAATAGTTACAACAAAAATTGAAGAGAACACATAATAATAAAAACAACAGCAATACCTTAGCTTATCTGAAATAACTGTGTGTAATTTGTGTGTTAGTGTTTTTGCAGGAGGTAGAGATGGACTTTGGTGTCTGGTGTCCATTTTAGTTGAAAAATGTCAGATGTGAATTCCCTGGCATTGGAACTTATATTGAGGTGACCAGACACATCCATTTTTGGGAACAACCCCCAATGCTAGTGTTTCACCCCTAGTGAGCAGCCTGTGTCCCTGAAAATTACCCCGATTTATTGAGAAGAATGATCGAACTGTAAAAATGGTACACGTTTGGCATTAGCTTCCTACTGCTCAAAGCCAAGACACTCTCAAAAACATAAATTTTTGCTCTTTTTGTGTTTAAAACTCCAACTTCAGTTGGCAGTATTACTCTGAGATGAAGCTGAAATAATTGTTTGAAATTTCAGGCAAAAGACGAAACGTTGGAAATGTGATGCAGTGAAATTTGTCTGTCATTGGGTATAACCTCATCAAATATTTTTGGAACTGTCTATTAGTAATCATGACCTTTTTCTTATTAGATTTCAAATAACCAATTACATGTTAGCTAACAAAACAAATGAATATCAAAAAAAGAAAATGATCTTATTTCCCATCACATATGGGGTAGGTTTGTGCTTCTTGTCACATGGGACCTGAGAAAGAAGTACTTGAACATGAGCTGCCGAAGGGGTTTGAGATAGTGGAATGAGAGCTAGTAAGCTAAACAAATTAGTATCAAGTTAATTTATGAAGTGACGCTAATGGCAGACATTAAAGCCTCCTGGCATCGGAGCCATTGGTTGACGACCACATATGGTACTAAATTACTAGCAGCCAGAGATCTGATTGAATTTAACAGATTAGGAGCAGAAAAGTGTTATTAAATGAGTTGAGAATTAGGTGCGGATTGCAGCGAGGTGTGAGAAGTGATTTTGTTCTTGAATGAGCAACAATTGCTCTTCGAATCTACCCTGAACAGTCTCTGGGGAAATCAGATTAAAGGCCCTGAGGATATCCCACAAATTATAGATTCATGGCCCTGTGATCTTGTTAAGTACTTCCCTGATTTATGCCTCTCCATATTCTTAACTCGAGTCATTTGCACTGTTTCAAGTCGGTTTCCATCCTTGTTGTTTTTAATTCATCTTTGCTGACACCAATTCGGAGGTCTGCATCTGACCTCAGAGAATAGTTTATATGCTTTGGTAAAAATAGACTAGATGAGCATTGGACGTGCTTATGGTTTTAAACTTGTGGGCTGAAGTGAAAAGGTACTATTCAATCCTACTGAACTAATAGCTCAAACTATGGCACCACGTGGCTGTCGCTTTTGTCCCAGACCGATTTCAAAACAGTCATGTGTGTTCATGTGCCAGACATGAAGTACTGCGTAGCTGCTACACTGACATTGTCAACATAATTTAAGACAACAGCCCCTGGCTATACTGATAGAACCTCTTAAACTGATATCATTTCTAAAATTAGATTAGATTTTTTTTCAGGAGGTTTAGCATCAAGGTGTCCAGGCATTTTGTTCCATTCTGGGTGACTCTGCAAATGGCCGGAGGGTTTCAAAGGGCCTGTCAATCAACCATGTCATTGTCTGACTAGCTGTCTGCTATGTTTGCGTAGAATGTGTCTCTGTTGGGGAGTTAAAGCAGAGTCAATTATCCGAAAGGATTTTCTTTCTGATCGGTTCTATGTTACCCCTCTTGGTAGCAGCCGATAGGAGTAATTAATGGATTTTTATTTAGTCCCGTGCAGTTGATTGCATTTTATTGGCTGTCCCTATGCCACATCAGATTCATAAACCACTTTTAATGAGATTAAAGTGAGCCACGTGATTGGTGACTATTATAGGTCACAGCGTCTGTCCATTGTAGGAAAGTCCACTGCATTGGAGACATAAACAGGGATATCTCAAGTCCAAATCAAATTGATTTTAATTTTATTGTGAATAAATAACAAAAATGTTAGGGCTGGAGTAGTTAATTGATAAACTTTAAATGAGGCAGGCATCGCCAGAAAGAAAGACTTCATATGATGTCACAGGAGTTGATACAATTAAAATTTGATCTGGCCATAATTGAGTAATATTAAAGGAGAAAAGATACTGCTAAATAAAATTAATATAATAAAGTAAAAAATTCTTTGTCTTTTTTTCAGAGTATTTTATTAGCCCATACTTTGTGAAAGCAGAATTTTGTGGGATGCTGCAAACTAGATATAATATTGGGATACAAGAATTATATTGGAAATGACTATTTAAGAAGAGCCTTTAGCAGCATATGGTCATAGGCAGTGGTGAACACAGGATTTCTCTCAAGGGGGCCATACAGTATGTTGAGGGATTGCTGGCCTGAGGGAGGGGTTGAAGGGGAGGGGGTGTCATCCTCCCCTTTGAAAACTTTTGAAAAATTGGGTGTCCTTACATGCAATCTGGTGCCACATACAGTATGCTACCTTTTGAAGTAAAATTTGTGTTACAAAATTACATATTTTTAGAGACATTTTTGGAGTCATGGTTAAATATTAATAGTAATGGGATTTATAAAAGGCTGCTAAACTCTTTTGGTAATTTGATATTACAAGGCACAAAGTAATGATTAAACAACCTAATTTTCATGTAAAGAGTTCCACCAGAGAAGAGGGAGATGAATGTTGGGGGGGGGGGGTAGGAGGGGGGGAAGAGGTGTGAATTGATAGGTAAGGTGGACAGAAAAATGACATGTAGGGGAATCAAAATTTGGGAAAATAACTTAAGGTTTTGTGGGTACATTTACATTTACTTTAACATATTTCTTTATTGTACCTTAAATCTGTATCAAAGAAGGTTATTGCAAAAATTTAGTATTGAAATATTGAGGATGAACTAAACTGAAGAATTTTTATGAAGATTTGATCCAGTCGCTAGGTGTGGTTGTCAAGATATCAGATATTATGTTACCACCTTTGTTACATGGAGGTTTCACGCATGAAAAAGTCAACTAACACAACTGCTTTCTGGAGGACAAGCAGCACACATGGGTGCTAGGTCATGTACTAAAGCAGTGTGGTGCATGTCCTCCAGAATAAGCAATGTTTTCACTCAATTTGACCTTTTGACCTTTAGTGCAAGCTCCCTGTTGGAGAGTGAACTTGAAAGCAGCTGAAGTGATGCCATCTCCTCACATTCATGAAAAATGCTTTATTACTTTTTCAATGGATTGTTTTGACTTTGGGACAGATAGGGATATTAGTTTACTCATGATATTAGTTTACTCATAGGGAATGTGAAGTTTGTGACATTTCCATAAGGCCGAGGGACTCCCAATATATTTGGAGTCAGGTACCAGCAGTCTTGTCAGCCATGACTCTGAATGGAGTCATGACTCCTACAATGATGTCATAACTGAGGCAAAAAGATGCACCTCAACAGCAATAAACTGTATGTTGCTAGCCCGGCAGTAAGTATCAATACACCCATATTCCTACACAACTGTCATTGCATGGCTAATGCCAATGTCAGAGAATTATTAAATAGTGAGCAGCTGAAAAAGACAAAAGAGCGGGACTGTGTTGAAATTCTACGTGAAAACCTGAGAGTTAAAACAAATAACAGCTATTCTAATATATGATTTAGGGCGTCTTTTTTCTTTCTTTTTTTTTTTTTGTTTTTGTTTTTGACAGTATTGAAAAATTCCCAGGATTTGAAGACTGCGTGTTTGGTCTAGTGGTAGGGCATCCGCCTCTCAAGCCGGAGGCCCGGGTTCGATTCCCAGGTCGAGTCATACCAAAGACTTTAAAAATGGAACCTTCTGCCATTGTGCGTGAT
>WURT03000026.1:890771-901169 GCA_009936505.3 Holothuria glaberrima
CTCCGCATAAGCAATGGAGTAAACAAGCCAGTGAGCCACAACTGGAAAAATGGCCGTGGTCGGCTCGACTCGAACCAATTGGTTGGAAACTGGGCCGTTAAACTTCATCTATTAACTAACCCAGGATCTGAAGTTCTAAGGAAAGTGGAGTCACTACTCAACTTCCGGCCAGAAGTGGTGACTGTAAAGTAGAGCCAGGTTGCCTGCTCATGCCTAATTTTCATGCCTCTCATGCATTCTTATAATGAAAACATGAGATTATGGAGGAGAAAATAGTGCAAAGTTTAAAGAATAACACGAAAATGTTGACTATTGTTTGTCTGTGATGTCACTTGTGCTTTCTTCAAGTTCACTTGGGGTTGAAAATGTGAGAACTTTATTTATTACTTTCTCAAAAATCGTTCATTAAAAAGTGAATACAAATTTCATCAGAATGATTATTTATAGTTTCTCTTTAACATATCAAACATTGCATTTTGCTTGAACCCTTCTTTGAACATTTATACAACTTGCTTTTTAGAGTGGAATGAATGGTTAATGCAGGAATTGTTGGAGATTTTCAAATTACTGATTGTGAAGCTGTGACACTGCTTTACAAGTATGGATTCAAAAAAGGTAGATTGCTATGTTGGCCATTGATGGATGGGACTGACACCAACAGTTGATTATAAAAAGTTTCATACAGTAATATTTGTAACCTCAAGAAAATAACAAAACAAAATTTTTTAAATTGTGCAAAAAGTTTTAGATAGGTAAGCATGAATGAACACAAAGAAATAGGGAGTGAAATGTTCAATTTATAATTTATTAAAATCCATGCAAAATATGCCTCAGAAAATAATGGGTTACCAAACCAGTAACTGTCTTGGTATTTAATGATATGGGTTTAAGAAAAGTTTACAAGGATTTTTCAGGCCTTGAATTTTGAGGCATGGCAGTGCAATCTCCCCACAACTCACCTCAAATCACTGTGAGGAGGGCAATTTTTGCACACCTAGAGAGAGAACGGGAACTCAGATAAATCTTTTAAAGTTTAATAAAACAGTACACCTACCACACTACTTAATTTCCGGAGGTGTGTAATGTGTAAAACACCTAGAAAATCTAAAATTCAAGGCCTGATTTTTGCATATAGCTATTTACAGTTGGTGGGAAATTAAGTGAAGAGTTAATGGTAATTTTAGCTAAAGTATGTTACAATTACAGATTTTACTGTCAGACCAAACTGCGTTAGAGCAGTCTGTTAGGTTGATATTCATTTAACCCTTTCAGGGACCACACCCCAATACGTAAACCCTCCCCCTGGACCAACCACTTTGTTCATTGTAGTAATGTGGATGAGAATACAATTTCAGTCTTCGTTTCTCTAAGAAATCAACTTCCTACAAAGAAGTGTTGAGCACAAGTTTTGTTTAGAATTCAATAATCTTTTATTTGATTCCAAAATATCTTTTATACTGATTACCTTTTATAGTCTCCGGGGTCAGAAACGAGTCTTGGCCGTAATCCCTCGTAGGTCTGTGCTATATTGTTGGTCTATTGTTTAGGCTTTAGGATAGCTTCAGTGAACGCTATCTTCGAACATGTCAATAGCAACATGCACCATACCATGCATCACACAACAGGAAAATTTACGCTCTGTACAATGAACGTAGACTCCAAAGTGATGGCGCTATGTACATATTCATTTTCTCTACAAAAGTATGCCTAGTGTGGCTGTCGACGATCGATGACCATGGTCCTGGTGCCGGTGTCGCAGATCGGTGACCATGGTCCCGAAAGGGTAGAGTGGAAGCTTGGTAAATTCATGGCAGGTATTTAGGATTGAAATGTTAGATGGTGGTAATATTGGTAGAACACTAATCATTACCATTGGAATAAAAAGTATCAGTGTGGGTTTCCCAGTAAAACAACTTGCATACCATATATTCTCTAATAAATGCCGTTTCATAAAAGGCGTTTCATTTTTGAAAAGGGGTGCGTTTATTTGAGGGTATATTTTAGTATTCTAGTGAACCTATGTATGCTACATAACATATACATATATACACACACATATATATCTGTGTGTATGGTGGGGCAATAGCTTGGTTTACGTAATGGCTTCAACTGTGCATGCAGCTGTTGGCATGGTATTGACGGGGTTGAGCCTTACATGTGCACAAATGATACACCGCATGGGCAAATGCATGAAGGTAAACTTTCATCCACAAAATAAGTTGCTAAAAATTTACGGGGGTGGGGTTATTAGAGGGGGCCTTTATTAGGGAATATATGGTAGATAAAATTTGTTATGAGAATATTGCTTTCTTCAATGGAAATTCATGTGCACCTATTATTAACATCACTGAAAGGTAATCATTTCAAGAGACTAAAACAAGAAATCCCTACATGAGTGACATCATGCAGGAAGAATGTTCACAGTTTTACGTTCTGTCAGTTATATCACTGTATAATAGAGAGTGTGCTAACTACAACCCCTGACCCCATTTTCATATACGTACTGTTATATTTCTGTCCATGGATTTCAAAGTTCACACAATAATGACTTCAAAGTTCTGTCACAGAGAAAACCAAAAGGGGAGAACTTCCAAGTCTGTTTCGTTCCTCCTTTTCTCCTTTTTAGATAATATAATTCTTCTACTTGCCCAGTGTCATAACCATAGGGGGACTTTATCCCCCAGTCAAATGTTTTGACCCCCTGATCACCCCTAGTGAAATTCAAAGGTGAAAAAATGTTGGGCAAAATTTGTATGAGACAAAAATAAAGAATTCTTAGCTGAAACTCATGAGGCCAGAGAGACTCATGAGGCCAGAGAGACTGGGAAACTGGGCCATTTCCTGCAATCTGAGAGGCATTATTGTATAAAAAAAATTTTCTCAGTACACTACGCCCCAACTGATGGTGGCGCTTTGCTTAGATAGTTTCATTACTGCTTGCCCCCCACTTCATCCTCCCCCCCCCAGCTCCCCAAATGAAAAAGTCTGGTTTATACGCCACTGTACTTGCCCAAGATTGCCATTTGGCATATTGCTTAAGCACCAAGTTGGTGTCCTTCCATTACTAAAGGGCAGCATGGTAGATCCTATCCACTCTCCATCTTTCCCTGCTTCAAGCATGCTGCAATTTTTCTGTCAGTGTCTGGCCTTTTGGAGAAGTTTGGCAGTCTTTTCCGGTAATTTTGCTTGTTTGATTTACCTTCAGTATGTTTTCTACTAATGAAAGTAATAGAGCTCATAGACAGCCTAAATCACATGAGTTTTGTGGGATCTACCATATCCATCATGTCATTGTGTGCTGTTTTGAGAAGTAGTTCCTTCTTTTACTGTTTATTTATTAAATCTTCTGACGGGACACTGATGGTCCTATCTGTTCTAGAATGAAAGGTAGATAATGGACCTATAGGAAGTTTTTGTGAAGGCACTCTCTTGGCAGTTACCTGCATTACGGCTGTGTAATCAGTTTGACTGTTACCCATGATTCCAAGCTGCATGTGCATCCATCTTTTTTTAAACCTTCTCTGTCTTACTCGATCCTAATGAGAAGATTTATCTATCATCACTTATTGTTTGATCAAGTAGAGTAAAGTTTATTTTCTGGTAATTTGCAGATTCAGTTAGCATCCCATTTAGTTCAGTCATCTCTTGAGATGACTGATACCCATCAAGCTCAATATGGCATTGAGTGGCTTGCTTTAAGGGCAAAATACCTTGCAATTTTCTGGTTTTTGCAATTGGTAACACCTCAGTTGTCACATTGCAGAGGCTCCGTGTTTCATCCACGTTGTAACAAGGTTCTCAGTGACGTCGCACAATTTTCCAGTGTGTGCTTACATGATAATTGGCATGTCCTGGAGTAGACGAGGATACCACTGCCTGCATTCATCTCCAACTGCCTTCAAGGCACGTGAGATCCACTCACTTTGTTGGGCTTGGCATGCTCATGTTTCCAAATCCCCTGCTGCCGACCGTGGGGAAATCAAATGCTACAAATGAGTTGATAAAATTTCGCGATTCGCTTAGGAGCAGACTAACCTAATCCCGCTTAGGAAAACACCTCCTTTTGCCTGATATATTACTTTCATCTAAGCCCTCTTGGGAAATCAGGGATCAACTTTCTCTACCAAGATCAGCTCAAAACCCAATTGGTTTAATCAAGTTAGAAATTCATTTGCGCTCTGGGCCGAAGCAGGGCGATTAAGAATCGCGAGTACTTGCACCAGGCACAACAACAGGTGTACGTACAGCCTAGGCAAGGTATGATATAGAACCAATTTTCTTCTGAGTCAGCAAATGTTTTCCAGTTGTTGAACACACGAATTACCACAAACAAACAAGAAGCAGAGAGTCGTCTCACGGGGGCTGGCTCCTGAGACGAGTGACTGCACTTTATTACATCTGAGGAGCTTAGCATATCGTTCATGAACTTCACAACTTTAGTGCATCATTGGGATATTTTCTCCTCCACTTGCATAGTTAAACTGATGAGTTGTGTTAGATCTGAACCAAGAATGAGATGCTAGAGATTTTGATGATCTAAAAATGCCGTTTCAGTTTTGCAAAGGTCTGGCTGTTGGTTTAAGAGGGCTTTGCAAATTTGTTAACGCTGATATTAAAAGAGGAGATCACGTATTTGCGAGATAAAAGTGGCATCGAAGGTTACGTGTGTAGGGATTAAATCAGGCTGTCAGTCATGTGATGTATCTTGTAAAATAGTTGCAACCCTGAGGGTAGGCTACGAGACAAAAAAAGTATTAGCTGTAATTAGAACTCTTCACCGATAGCCCCAGTTCTTAACGAGAGTTCAAGTGTCGTAGGTCACTCTTCTATTACACACCATTTATATAGTTCTTTGTTTTGCAAAATACAATCATGTTTAAATAGAAACTAAATATTCAGATACTGTAGAGTGGTAAAATATAGTGTTAGTCTCTTCCTTACAATTTACGCAAAAATAATGGAGCATTTTAGTGAGGAAAAGAAAATGGTTACAACTTTCTATTTTTAAGAATGGATTGTTTGCTTAAAACGAAATGAAGAAATGACAAGTTTAAAAATGGCAAAAACTATTTTATCTACGCCCAAGTAATAGAATTTTCTTATTAACATTATGTTTTTGCCAGAAGATATCCATGCACATGCCTGTCAACTTCTGATCTGAAAAAGCCATAAGGAATCAAAATGTAATTGTTCTTTTGGCTAGTTGAATGTATAGCTCATTACCCTTTATAATTCTTGATAATTGTATGTGCCTCTGGTTTAGAGGAGATTTTACTTGGGCCCTATTGATTGGTCAGAGGGGAAGTGTCAGCAATTCAATCAATAATTGAAGAATTAACTGAAATGCCCTACAAGCATGAGTAAATTTACCATAATCTGACCATCCGTATGAAATTTTGAGGCCATTTTGAGGCCATATGAACGTGGTCTGTGGGAATGATCTTTAATCGTAAAATGTAGGACATAGGTAATTGTTGATTACAGTCTCATGGGAAGTGGTAGACATTTGTTTTTATAATTTATTTTGTGGCATTGACTTTTACCTTTGAGTGCAGCTGTTCGTCTGGTCCCTGTCATGGAAATGTTTAATTGGTGCTCTTTGAGAAAGTACACAGTTCTGTCTCTGATCAGATTGTGCATTAGCAAGAAACGACTGAATGTATCAACAGGAGCATAAATTTCTTAGCAATGTTGTGGAAGAAGTGAACCATCTAAAGTCCACTCGTGGAATGTCTCCATTTCTAATACTCTTTGCTTTCCAAAGTGGTCAATCGATCACTGTAGAGTCACCTTTTTGAGGATGTGTTTATTGCATTTACAATTAATTGAGAGTAAGCAGAGGGCATCGGTAGGTAATGGAATAAGTCATCCTTGGTACATGGTCTAAAGCTGATAATAGGAGGGAGGTGCCACCTTAGTAAATCAATCTCTATCAGACCCCAGTCTGTGATATTACCCACTGTCGTGGAGAGTTGTCTCAACCTTAGGAGACATATTCCTTGACTCTGCTGACAAGAAATAATGGGATCATCTGTTAATGTAAGAAGTAAATTTGCAATATATTTGTACTATGGCAGATACTCCAAGCTGTACCCTTGCTAATATTCTTTGAAAAACAAACAAACAACTTGGGGCTCAGTGTTGGAAGGGCTGAGGATGTTCTCTATGCTAGCAGTGTTTTTCTATTTATGTTTCTGAGAATCCTATCAATTTATGACATCTTTTAGAAAATTAGTTATATTTCACAAGAAGTTATTTGATTCATGGCAATTTTGTTTGGTTATTTTTTTTATTTATCTTTTTGTTTGTTTGGAGAAATTGAAGGGATGGCTGTAACATTTGCTGGTTTTGAGAGTAATTCCTGACTGAACCAGAAGATCTGCTTTTGGAAGAAACTTTTTGCTAACTTTAAGCATCCTTAGTTTAATCACAAAGTTTTCTTGGGGAAAGGGTTTATTGAGGCTCGTAAAAGAGCAGGTATTTGTTTCATGATTTTCATTTACATCATCCAATATTTTTGGATTTCATTCATTAGAGGGATGAGAGGTTTAGAAGTAAATTATTAGTTGGTATTCTACATTTGGTTCATAAATCAATTGTCTACAGATGTTCATGATCATATCCCATGCATTAAGAATATTTTACTTTCCTCTGAATGAATGTTGCAGATATGTATAAACATTGCTGTGTAGGTAAAGAGAGAAAGTGTGTATTTGGAAGTTCTTATAGTTTAGGATGTGTTTTGCAGTTATTAACCAGATGAAAGAGCAAAACAAAACAAAATTCTTTTATTCAGAAGTCTTTAGCTGTGTGATATCAATCTATGTAACTTTTTAATCTAGGATCCTGCTCACCATTTGACAAATGATAGTAGAATACCTTGAGAAGTCATGTTTGAATTACCCTATCACTTTAATGATAAGCATTGGAAGTTATTTTCAGGTGGGTGAAGAGGGCTGAATGTTTTAAAATGTCATCCAGTGAGAGATCTCAAACTGAAAGTGATGCTCCCTCCCCTTTGAAAAAAATATTTGAAGATTTGAAGGCCCATAGATGAATTTAATGCAATGTTTGTTGCTCTTTTTGAAATACATTTCTGGAAAAAGTTTGATAAATTTCACAGAGTGCACTCTGTGGACAAATTAAGGGGTTTGTCCTTGAAAAGTTGGGGAGAAGCATACTTTAGTCCCCACATTTTTGACTGGGGGGTGGTGCTTAAGCCCTTCAGCTCGGCTTTCTTTTACTATGTTTTTAATGAAATGTGCAGATGAGGATACAAACTAATTTTCCTTTTTTTCCCTCTTTTTTTTATGATCATCTTTCTTCTGTGCTCTCCTGACCATCACCAGGATTTCATATCTGTGAGTAAATCATCTTTTTATATTTAGAGTTGAAAACTAACATTTTTACTTACTACTGTTAAGGCTACAGTTTTTAATTATGTTGATATTTTGATTTGCATTTTGTTTTGCTTATTAAACAAATCATGAGAACTTGCTTAAATCTATTACTTTCATCACCATCAGAAGTAGTTCTCTGGATAATATTATAGATTGAAGTGTCCATAGTGGACCTGTGCACACCAAGGTCATGGTTATCATTCCCTTGCATCAAGTGTCATCATGTACTGTAGGGAATAAACAATTTGGAAGTGCATTTTGCATGTACACACTGGTCAAGCACTGTGCAACTACATTACTCTGGGGCAGTTGATTAGGGTTTCTTCTGATTGGTAATGATAGCAGAGATGCAGACACGTGTGGAACATATAAACAGGTGAAAATACAATACGAAGTATA
The DNA here is from genome assembly GCA_009936505.3 of Holothuria glaberrima. NCBI lineage: Eukaryota > Metazoa > Echinodermata > Holothuroidea > Aspidochirotida > Holothuriidae > Holothuria > Holothuria glaberrima. Next base: position 898,571 of record WURT03000026.1, read on the forward strand.
TATATATAATACAAGGGAGCGTGGGCGGCGCATACTGAAGTACAATGCCACACACCAGCTGTGTGTTATGATAGAGAGCCTAAGCTATGGCGAAGCTTAGCTAAAGTACAAGAAAACTTAATATAAATATTTCGAATGAGCCCCCAGGGATTTCACAAGGAGCGAATGGGGAGGGATATAATTTGAAATAGGTAAAATATGATAATGAACAACACTTAGCATGAAACCAGGCAAATTCACTTAATTCACTTTGCTGACGTAAATCCTCCAAGCTGTAAGGAATTGTGTGGAAGGCAAATGAGGATGATCTTTAGGACAAGATAGAGCACATGGGGGCGCGGTGCTTAAACTACTCCGGGTAGCGCGTCAAGCGCGAATTAATGCAAATAAGATGTAGCAAGGGGTAAGTATGTGTCTGTGAAGTGAATACTCACACCAGTCAGGTGGGGGGGGATACTGCTTACAAGCTAAAAGAGGAAGTCAAACTATTTTGACAAAATCAAATACTAAATTACTCCCTTTTGTCTAACAAAACCCATCTTAACATGCTTTGAAAACAACTTGGAAAGGTCCAATGTATGTTGTGTCATACATCAGATGAAAAATTTGCAGATTTAAAAACTTTTTGGACAAATATCACAATTTTATTTGAGCTCAAGAGAAAATTATAGAAGTTAGGGCTTGTAATCCTGGTGTAGCAGTACCTTCACATTTCCTCTGGTTGGAAATCAGTCGTATATCGCTAGTAATTTGAAATAGGAATGTCTTTTCAGTCTTTCCTTTTTGTATGCAGCTTTATGGTGTCTATTAAAAGTTAAGCAGAGTTTTGATGCAAGGATCATTTAAAATCTGACATGACTAAAGGTTTTATGTTCATTTTTTAAATGGAAGCCTAACAATGCTGTGACTTTGTCATTCTAAAGTACTTAATCTTCATTAAATATTAATGTTTTCATAGTTTTATTAATGCTTGTGATTTATTTTCATTTATTTTTTCAGTTCAACTAATTCATCACTTAAAGGAAAAATGTGGTTGCAACATGATTTATCTGTGGTACAAGTATAACAGAGCATTTTGGCCCTATCTCCCCCCCCCCCACCCCTCAGGAAAAACATAGAAAAGAACTATTCTGTCATAAATGTGAAAACCAATTTTTTTTGAATGTCAGTTTACAGCCAATTTGTTAATTAACAAACTCACTAGAAAGTAGGAAATGGTTGATTCAACGTTAATGTTTTAAAATTCAAATTAACAAGTCTACTTTGCTCTTCCTAACCTCATATTTGTATTGGTTCAAACAGCATGAACAATGTGTAAGACAGTGATATGGAATAAATAGTTCCAGTGTGGGCTGCCCTCTATAGCGGTAGGGTATCCCAAGAATAATTGAGGCAAATTGGATAATACATATATATGTAAATAGGAGGTAGCAATCCAAGCTCATGGACTCCCATCAGGTAATTTTGGAAATCCAAATCTTCACTGGCAGTTACTTTAGGACACAACATGAATATGTGTGAAGGAGAAAAGTGGAAGGCCCTCTGAGATGCAAATTCATGTCAGGTGGCTCGAAATCCAACATTGTGATTGAATTGTTGACTATTTTCAATTTAAAACTTCCTTTCCATTGGAAAAACCCACAAATTACCAATGGATGAAGCCCACTGTGTGAGCTATCTAACTGTGGATGTCTCAGCTGCCAGCTACTATTTAAAGGGCCAGTGCCATCATCTGGAATGAGTCAGACCCCTCAAAAGTTTGCTCTTAGCCTCTCCTGAATGCCTTTGGCATAAGTTGCATAATAATACTACTTGCTAATAAAATTTTAACTAACTTTTTGTTTCTCTCTGCTTTTGTTACAACTTCATTTTGCATGGCCTCTCTTTAATTGCTGCAAACAGGGGGTGAGTAATTAAAATATTTTTATTTGTTCAACTCTCATATCTTTCACTCTTTGGCTTTTTCTCCTCTCCTCTCTGTTTTACTTGCTGCAGACATCTTCATGTGCCCTGTGCACTTTGCTTTTTAATTTCTTTTTGTCTGCAAAGTGGAAAAAGGTATTAAAACAGTATTTGCTGTTATTACGTTAAAAAAACATACGTTTAGTTTGTAAGGATCAATGGTGATTAGCCTCTGATTTAGTTTGGTGCAGGGTTGCAGATTATTTTTATTATAAATTTATTTTTAAAGCCCATGATCCTTCAAAAGTAGTTAAAGGTAGTATATAAATAAACAATGAAATAATTAAACAAAATAACAGAAGCAGTAAGATCCATAAGACAATGTAAATATAACATAACATAACTCATAAAATTCATCTTCATGTAGTTAAAATCTTTAATCTTCAGTAGTATACACAAACCAATAGATAGTTCAGACTTGCTTACACCTAGTGCATCCCATTATTGAAAAAGTATCAAAAAGGTGTTTCTTTGTCAAAAAATTATTTAAAAACAGGAAAAGAAGGTCATTAGTCTCAAGTTATTTCACATCTTTAAATGATATTCTTGGTAAAAGAGTATGCAGTTACACATAAATCAAATGAAGAACACATATTTGGCATTTTTTAACTAAAATTGCTCATTTTCTTGACAAAGA
>WURT03000026.1:918311-935165 GCA_009936505.3 Holothuria glaberrima
TTGAACTGACAACCATATACTCCACTGTCCGGCGGGATATGGATCCTTACAAATCATACACTGATGTACCCTAGGCTATACGTGTTCTTCTCGAAATGGCTATTCTAGATATGAGCGCGCGCTGACTCATTGAAGTTCTAAACACCAATTCATATTTCAGTATAACGCAGGGCTGTAACATCCGAGTCCAGATTCGGACTCGACTTCGTTTTTCGTTGGACTCGGAACTGGCCCGGAACGAGAGGTCACGGAATCGAAATTAGCCCGGGATGTGCTCAGCTGGACTCGGACTCGGAGCCGATTCCAGTCGAGTTCACAAGAATGACAGTTTCATTATTAAATATGCCGTGGCAATATTATTATTTTTGCGCAATTTATCAAGTAAATGATCACATACAGCCAACTAAATAACAGGGTCAGGAGGGAGAGTGTGCAATTGACTCCTGAAAAGTGCCCATTCTCATCATACGTATAATTGCAAACAGTACAAACAGTAAACAGTGTGACAAGTGACAAGTGACAGTATGAGGCGCTACACATTGTCAAATGGCCGGACTGCGAATTAGCCCGGAATTGGAATCTGGAATCGGAATTGGCTCGGAATCGGAGGGTACTGGACTCGGAATTGGCCCGGGATGGTGAACAATGGGATGTGAATTGGCCCGGGATTGGGTATGATGGACTCAGTTACAGCCCTGGTATAACACTATAAAGTTATGAAAGTTGAACACTGTTCAACTCCGAACTATGTCCGTTGCTGGTTCGGCAGAGCAAGGAATGGCTATAGCCTATAAGGTTCTTATAGCTTTATAGACAGATAGAGCTTGTAAATTGGGAAATATAAACTGGCCTTAACCGTAGCTACTTATGAGCCTCAATTATTTTAACAAAATACCTATATGGCTTCGTATTCTGTGTTAATATAAGTGCCTCGTAAGACTTGTTTTGCTAGGCCAGAAAGCATGCAGGGGGTAAGTTACTTTCAGCCACAGGTCAGGCTGTAGAAGCAGATCGCTGTACTCACTGAACAGGTCAAAATCCTTAGACTGTTAGATGACTATTTGTGTTGTGGGAAAAAGTATTGCCGATCATGGTTTCTATCACTGTTGATCATTAATAAAAAATGTACCCTCGGAGAAAGGTGTGTTCTCGGACGACTATGACCCCGAGAAGTTCCCACCCTGACAACTCGTCCCCGCTCACATTCCCCTGAACACTCACCCGGAATGTTTTCATCTGAACAATTACCACCTCACGGACCATTCTCCCCCTACGCTAGCCCCAACGCTCCCCCTGGATACTCACCTGTATGAATATAAAAGGTTACACAAGGTCCAATGAAGCTAACAATCACAGAACAGCTGGCAAGCTGGTCGTTATTTATTTACCATATCATGTTAGTAGAGAAATGGCAAGAAGTCATAACATTTGTCAAGGGAAGACAGTGGTTCCTTTAGACTCGACTTTTGGGACTTTTCCTGCTGTCTTCAGAAAATAAATTTCCTCCGCCCTAAAAGGTAATTGACAAACTTAGTCCCTAAAAGCTTTGGAGTTAGTAAGTTAGATGAGGTTTTACGGCTCAGTTTGTAACCAATTGGTTTAAGTCGGGCCGGCCACGGCATTTTTTGCAGTTGTTGCTCACTGTCTTGTTTTCCCTACTCCATTGCTTATGCTGAGTACCAAGCACTTTCAATAAGTTCCATTTTGAAGTCTTTGATATGACCCGGCCAGGATTCGAACTCCCAACCTTCCGACTGTAAGTCGGATGCTCTAACCACTTGACCATGCAGTCGGTCATCCTAAATTCTTTGGAGGGCGCAGTGTACACCGTGTTGTAGAAAGGATGTGATCAACCTGTGGGTGTGGATATTGTGGCAATTGAATTTAAGTACTCATTACCAGGGTTGAATTTACCTGCGGGGGTAACCTTTTGCATGAGTTAGTTAGTCAGTTAGTCAGTTGCATGAGGGAGCCCGTGGAGTGTACGTTGTGGTGGCATTATTTGCCAGTCGGGTACATACGTAACACATCTAAGCGGAGCGCCATTATTAGTTGGTGTGTAGCCTACAAAGAAATTTGTGGTTAAAAAGCCGCTACCATGCATATTGCCGGGAATGGCACTCCCAAGGACTTTTAATTTGTGTGTTTAACTTTTTATCCTTCATTAGTTAGAACTGTTAAGGGCAACACAGGCACATTTAATTCGACAAAATTATTTTGAAGGGGAAGAAGTAGAACTTGACAACTTGACATTAACCTATAACCTCTGCTTTATTCGTTGTTATTATGTGTTAAACAGGAAATCGAAGATGATATACGTACATGACCGTGGGCGTAGGAAGCGGGGACCGGGGGCTTAAGTCCCCCCGTCAAAATGTGGTGGGCGGAAGAATACTTCCCCAACCCAATTCAAGAACGAAACCACCTTATTTGTTCCCTTTCAACATCGTACAAATGTCAAAATTTTGCAGTAATTTCCCTTAAAATTTGCCCAATATATTGCACCACTTGTATGTAAAGACCCTCACATATTCAAACTTTTCCAAACGGTGAGGGGGACACCCCTACCCTTAGACCCCTCCCTAGGATGACAGTCCGAAACAATGTTCCGACCCACCGAGTCGAAAACAGCTTCCCTACACCTATGCATCGGTACAGAAATCCATGAAAGTTGTTTAGGGCGAGTTTCACAACTAGCGGGTGTACCGGCCCGCAGGTAGTCGTTACGTCTATTCCGGGAATTTCACTTTGTCGCGCAAGAATCGTTTACTTTAGTCATGTTAATACAGAGAGTTTCAAAGGAAATGTGTAACAGAGTACATATACATTGAGTTCCCGAGCTAGTGGTTTCGTCCAGAACAGGCGAGAAGGATACTTAGGGAACTTTGTAAGAAGCAGATACCTAATGTATCCATAGTAATACCCCAGTGCTTCTCAGCAATTTCTTTTTTGATTTCCTACTTGGTTGAAACTTTTTCCCATTCGTTTCACAAATATTTTACGAAAAGTTACCATGTATTTTTTCAATCATTTTCTTTCCGATGCTAGAAGAAAGGCGAAAATTCATTTCAGTTAATTTATATACATGTTATCTGCGTTTTGCGGATTACGATTTTGGAAAAAAGTTGGTGGCTCACTTCATGAGAGTGAAGAAGGCAAGAAGCCCCGTTGGAGGCCTGGGGGTCTTCCGTGAATATGTTAAAATAAACAATGTTCGAGATACGAATTCCTGAAATTTTTTGCAATCACGATACTTACAAGAAACGTAATTTAATGATATCGTATATCATTATGCAGTGTTTCTACCGGCCCTGCAAATTTGACAGGCCCATCATTCAAGTGGGAATGGGAGCGGGCCCTGGGGAAAGTTTTACCCCTTGTTAAAATTGTAAGAACAAAAACTACTGTTACTCTTTATGTCTTAATATGTCCAGCCCCTGAAAAAATTCGCCCAATGGAATTAGCTTCCCCCACTCCTCTACACCTTGTCTACGGGCATGGAATTAGAAAACGCTTGCAAGTATATGTAATGGCAAAGACGGAAGGTGTGGGGTCCTCCCCAAAGAATATTTCAAAATTAAAGGCTTTTAGTAGAAATAATTTCTTTGCTTGTGGAAAATAAAGTAAGCACCCAAAAAGCATTTCATGGCTTTGTTCGTTATTTTCATGTGTTATAAGTGACTAGCCATTGATCATACGTGTCAAAATGAACTAGACAAAAAGACGAGGCTGTTCATCGATCGGAAGCAGTGCCGGTAGTCCTTTTCACGCATCACACCCACCTTCGTCTCTCCTTCTCAATTCACTCCAAGGCTTTTGAGACCCCAGTGAGAAGCACTGGTCTAAGGGGATCGCCACCGTGACAATATGTTCAAGCGCTTCTTGGTTCAAGTACCGTGCAGAGCTTAAGAAAACTTTTGGGCTAAAGGTAGCTCATACATTATCCGAAATGAACCTCTCACCAGGATAACGAGCAGATAACGACTGTCTTTTGATTATTTTAGTGATTAGGCATCACAATATAACACAATTTTAATTGAAGACAATATCAATAATAAAGAGAGCATGTAAGAGAACGCATACGCGTTTAGGACGTACATGCAACCATGTACCAGTATTAGTACTCTAGTTTATATCCTACCACAAGTTTGCCATGCATCATTACTAACATGACTCGGTAAAGCTTACTAGTGGTACACCTTTTTAGTAATTTCATATTCACGAAATTTCCTTCCCATATCACATGAGAGATTAGAAGAGTACGTATTTTGATAGACAGGAATCAGGTCAGGATTTCGGTTTTAAGTCAGTTAGCAGCAGATGTGAAAGCTCAGCCATAAAAAATGTTTTCGAATGCCCCTCAAAGTCAAAATATTAGGGGCCCGTAACCTACAGGTTGTCTCGATTATTGGGTGAATCCGGCCCTACTCATTACGCAAAAATGATGGAAAATGAAGGTAGTTTTCCCTGATTCCGCTATAGAAAAAGACGTTTTGAGTGAAGTGTAGAAGAGAAAGACTCTATGTTATTACAGAAGCGGTCACAACTTAACGGTTCAATGGTCATGATGGTACATGTTACAAAGCGCCTCCCAGCACTATACTTGTGCTGCGTCTAGGTCATTTTTCTCCAGTCTATACTCTTTGAGAGAACCAGAAATGAGTACAATACTAACTCTGAGTTAGTTGAAGTGTTGCTGCTACCTTTTTCTTCCCTTTTTACAGTATTTACAAATCTTATAGACGAGATTACAAGATTCACTTTCCAACTAACGCTAGACCCCGTATACCTATCCTGTAGCTAACGTTGAATTACTGAACCATAACCAGCTTACGCTGATCTGTCGAACTAACCAGCTAACACTGATATCACTTAAAATCACAGGATGCCTATTGCGCTTCTTAATCCTCAGGAAAAACACTACAATTCAAAGACAGAAGCATATTTTATAATAGATACACTCATTTAATCATAAGTTTTACACTTCGAACATTATTTTGTTCTTAACACCACACATAACATAAATGTATTACTCTGATGACTTGGAACAAGTTTGTCCTTCATTCTCACAACCTTGCAATAATTTTGACAAATAAGAGATCACGAAATGTTTCATAAATCAAAGCAAGATTCTTTTACTTCCATGCATGTGATATAAATTACGCACACACCTAGTAATTACTGAAATTTGCGCCCTCTGTCATCCCTATAAATGTTCCCCCCCCCCCCCCCCCCCGTCCTTGAGCTGTGAAATATGCGTTCGGTAAACTCACACTTTCCATTAATTAACTTATGGCTTGAACATCCACCCTGTCAGCCATCTATAGCCTACCTTCGTAAAAAGAAGTTCCAAAACGATCCCACTTAAGAAAAAATAAAATGAAACAAAAATAAGGAACTTACTTTGACTTCGTTAAAGCATCCCTTCCATCTGGTTTTCTAACACTAGTACCAACCCGCCGTTAGAGACGTTCTCCGTTTGTACACACCGGAGGCCAAAACGAATCTCCCTATATAAATGAACCTTTCCCGCTAGCTTTATCCTGTTCCCTACTAATTGTCCTTAGAATGCCCGCAAAAATCTTTTTAATACAACTATCCTCGATAGACAAGTTATAGTTACGTAATGCATGCCACCCCATGGGTAAGTCCAACCCTGAGTTAGAGCAATCCCATAGTAAAAGTTCAGCGCACCCTGCTCATCCTACTGCGCACATTCGAAAATACTAGAAGAGCCAGCTCGCAAGCTTTGGAATCAGTGCGGGGAAGTTTACGCCGGTTTCGAACTTGTACCAGCATACAAAAGCCACAAAACAGACCAAATTTTAAGTGTAAATAAGTTAAAAAGTAACGGCTTCAGATTGATAACTCCGGACTTTTCATCCTCGTATGGAGAATTTTTAACCCGGTGCGAAACTTCAGTTTTTGCAAACGCCAAATGTAGCATCATTTTTCAACCCGAGAGTCCCGCCAAATTCGCGCCTAAAATCCCCTTGGACAATTCCTAATTTCCTGATGGGGAGGGGGTTGCCGGGGAAATCATCATATAATCTTCATTGTAACATATGCTCGTTTTATCAGTTATTGTACTAACACCCTGTCAGGCTTACTATATTGGTTTAAAATAAATGAATTAAGCAGGACGCCATCTTTATCACCGTGTTGTTACATTGTAGCAACAAAACCGTTGCTTTGTCATTTTCTGTCGGTGCTAGTTTCAATCTTACCCTACAAATAACCTCAAGAAAAGACTTTCTCCACCCGGCTGATATAGGTTTGTTAAGTGCCACTGAGTGCCTTAACAATTTATCCTCATCTACACGAGGCTTTGTCTCACCAAACACCCAAAGCGTTTCGTCAACACAGTTAAAGAGAAAAATGAACATGGCATTTTACGTAACCTTTTAAAATCATGGTTGGCTTTCCATGAAATCTTTCAGGATCCCCAAAAGATACACGTGTTAAATGGAGTAGCAGTAATGGGGTCTGAGGGAAGAAATGTTGGGGCGCGAAATTAGAAATGTGTGAAACTTTTCTAATCACTTTAGGGGACCCAAAAAGGATTCGAGATTTCAATCGAAACAATTTCCACAAAGCTGAACACCTAATCACATCAGGGAATTACAACAGTTGTCCACGATTACGTTATCGCATATCACACCGCCATTTTGACATAGTGTTGATAGCAAAATAAAAAATAGGTCGTTTTTGGAAAAACAAAAACACAAAAAGTGAAATGTCGACCGAATGTAATTTGTATATTACGTTTCTTTGTATGGTTACAACTGAACGCCTCCCCTGAGACTTACCCGATGAAGGGAAACGTAATTCGTTCGTGCTATCTACCAGCCTGAAAACATAAGCAGAACACCGTTCGTGGAGAGTCGTAAGAAATAACCCACAGAAACCCACGCAGGTGATCAAGTTGCATTCAAATCTCCCAAACATTTTAGCTGTCATAAAAGACAAACCTTTTGAATTTATTAGGAATTTGTCATTCTGGTGACACGCCACCAAACATAGCTTGTCTTTCAAAATAGATCCGTTTGGGGATACTATCGCCGTGTAAACATGTTCTGTTAAGTCTACTTATTCAAACGCTTCATCATTTACCTGATTAGTAAACCGAAATTATAATGTTCAATGATGCGATGTATCAGCTTCACTTGTGTTACGATAACTCACATGAATTATACGCAGATTACTTGCCAGTCTGCACATGCCAGGGTGATGATATTACATTAGGTTTTCAGAAAGAAATCGGTAATCGGAGTCCTGGCATAGCAAATCATCGAGGGTAGATATAACTTCTGCAACAGAATGGTCTTGTAATGGGTTCGTTTTGAGCAAATTAGACGCAATGTCTTGTCACTCAGCAAACTAATCATGTTAATTTTCTAATACCTAGGGTCTATATAGACAGAGTAAGTAATCTACTCCAGACACTGCGATATGGAAAACTTAGTAAGGGAAAATGCAGTCACCCCAAAATTGAACCAGTATACCCACGGATACACTTCATGAATGGCTCTTTTAATTTATGTGACAAAAATATTGCACCTGACGCTTTAAACTTATTCCACACAACCCCTTTGTTTACCTTGCGAATGCAACATTAATGTTTTGAAAATATTATGAAAGATATTTGCAATAGAAATAAGACAAAATTTGTAACATTTAGTTCATCTATCAAAGTAAATTTGGGGCGACTACTTATTTCCCGTAAGTAGCAATGCACGAAGCCTACAGTCTAACCAATTTGTACCGAAACTGAAAACCCAGTCACAAACAACAATCCTTTGCGCCAACTTTCCAACTTACAGTTCAGATTTCCCTCTTCTCATAAGTCACACTACGGTACAGTGAGCACATTCGATATCAATTTTTTACCCAAACCGCATCTTTTTTATTTCGCGCCATCCATTTCTCACAGCTGCACTGCTGTAGACACATTTTAACCACCAAAATACAATCTAATAATTGGCAATTAAAAATGGCGATCGCGCGTTCTCAACCTGAACCAGCCAAAAAATCAACGGAGGAGCGTGGATATGTTGTGCCTGGCTACTGACGCAGCGTCCCCTTATTCCCCTAATGACGCATATATTAATCTGTTAATGTTGTAAGTCACATTTGGTTTAACAAGTAGCCGGGAAATCTCATTAGCTCAACAGTTTACAAATTACAGTTCATTCGGTGCGCTTGCACTTCCATCTCAGCAATAGAGCTGCATAGGCCTACGGGTGTGAGTATAGTCATACAGATTTTATTCCTGCTCAATTATGTAAATTTTTCTCCCAGTTTCATTATCAAATAAACTTTTTGATTAAAAATAATGAATGTATAACCTGCAAGATGAATGCTATCATATTCAAAGTCTTTCTTTTCAAAAATTTGTTACGGGAATATACTTTGTAAGATATTAACACAATGTAGGCTCACTGACTTTCTTGCAAGGGAGACGTTCAGGCAACAGGTGGTCTTTATTAGTAAGATAATAAATTAAATGAGACCTGTCTGCTTCATTTAATAAAATGTTTCGGTTGATGGGAGAATTATTTCATTTGCGTCTCTTACTTGACAGTTAATGTATCGTGGTTCAGTTTAATTAGCTAGGCTTTACACTTGGGCCACTTTCACTGTATAAGCTGTAGAGAAAGAGCAGCAATCATCACAAGTATCATATTCAAATATGGGGCGATATTATATCACGATAGGGACCTAGGCCCCAGCCAAATCAGGTGCTGAAAGGGCGAAATTTATTTTCAAATCGGAACGGAAAAGGAGAGGATCCTAATAAATTTCGGATGGACAACATAAAAAATTGTGTAGGAGCAAAATTTTGTCTAGGTAGGGGAAATTTCTCCACCCTCCCTGCGATGGTCCGTGGGGGGGGGGGGCATGGAAAGCTATGTTCGGTTGACAGGGATAAACAACATGCGATCAGCCATAAGTATGCATAAGGATTACTTAAGCAAAGGGAAAAGAAATAGGCTAAGTCTGTACCACTGTACCCAAATATTACTACGCGATTAACTTGGTAATTTAAAAGTAGCTGTGCGTATAAATTTATCACCAGAGTGCAGCAAATCGATATTGATTTTCAAATTTTTCATAAGAGCGCACCTCAATGCGCTGCGTAATATCTTCTCGCCGTTTTCAAACTTTTGCGAGTGAACGTGACTACTCAGGCTACACATGGTACAATGTAACGCAGGCTATGTAGGCTATTTGCTATAGTTGATGTGGGGTTATGTAGTTCCTTTCGTATAAACCATGTGTTAAGAAAAAGAGATTTTAGAAGAGCTCAACAAATCTAATCTGATTTAGAGGTCGTTTGTTGCCGAATTCAGCCATCCTTGTAAGCCTTTTGCCAGACAATCTATTCCGTTATTTTGATATGATCGCCGGAGGCGTGAACCATAACATTACATCATGTGCTCTTGTAATTATTTACGTTACAAAAGAGCAACATCGCAGACTCCATCTCGAAGGTCACTGGAAAATGTCTCTATGCAATCATCAAAGATAATGTACATGACTCACAACGAAATCTCAGTAACGTGTATGTCTCTATAATACCGATACATTGTTCATTGCAAATATATGATACATGAAATTGTGCTTATACACGACGACGCTAGGTAAAAGTGCCAGCAGGTAGTATGGTTTTGTAACCATAAGCGCACTGGAAGACATTTAGCAATGGAGCGAAAGATGTCCTGAACTTTTCCCACTTGGCAAAGGATTTTATCATGAAATGACGTTTTGTGCTTGAAATCGACAATTTTTGCTCTGTCGGGGGCGTAGCCTGCTACCCCACCTTCTAGTAGTTTTGAGCTAAGCCTGAGTTAGAGGCTAGGCCGCTCGTCATAAATCCACGTTGATATCTTAATTGTGCACAACAGAAAAGTAGTGCATGTTGCTTTAATGTAAAACGGCAGAGGAGGTGAGCCCCTTTGATAATCGCCCGAGTCAGCACCCCCCCCCCTAGTCAACTGCTTCTACACCAGTGCTCGGGGACAAGTATTGGCTGTATCCCAAAAGCCCCATACAAAAGGGTTTCTAAACTCTGCACGGTTATATAAGATGGAATAAGGACTAAACCTGTAATCATGTTTTTATGACAACGCTAGTGAAATAATTTTGTTAATTTGGTTAGTAAAAGATGGAGAAGAATGTCTTACTATTACTATCCTTAGAAACTTGTAGTGGAAAATTGTTTGGAAAACCATTGTAACCCCTCTCGCCAACTATTCTCTCACCATCTACCACCCGATACGTCAACTCGGGGACCGACGATTAGTCTGAGTTATAACTGATATAATACTGAACTTCAGAAGGGGATCAGTTATGATATTTGTGACCTATTCATCACCAATACCATTTGGAGAGAGATGAAAGATTCATTATAATGACCCATTTCATAAAATACCCCCTGGTTTCGACGCTTTGCTACTGCACCTTAGCAGACTCCACCATTAAGCTGGACGTTGGTTAGCACGCACGCTGGCAATAGGGGACGAGACACTTTTGTAAATTGTAATATAATTTTTAAGTCATTACAGTAAAGGAGCTAGGGAATTAGGTCAGAGTGGGCGAGAATGGCCTGTGGGGCGCTTTGAAGTAGGTAGATACCCATGCCTCAATACCATAATAACCTATAAAGTTCGACGGCAGGCGATTTGAGTCCGTCACGGGGGGGGGGGGGGACCTCACTGACAGTATGGATACTCCGCCAATGGGTCAATACCGTATCTAATTTGCAATTATCGGTAACCAAATTATTTCATTATAGCGTTTCAAAAACATTATAGCGTTTCAAAGTCATTCATAGAGGACGCAGAAAGTTCTCTAGAAATGATCCAGAATAGCCGTAAAAACCGTCAAATTTAGGAAAAATTCTCAAGAAGGACCAAGAGACAACGGTCCCTTCTTGCTTCGCAAATTTGGCGTTTGCTTCGAAAGGCTACACATTACGAGAATACAACTGAAAGTAAGTTTGCCGATGTTGTTTTTAAGTAGAGATGTCCTTAATCATGCCTGTGCATGAAAGTTATGAATTATCTACAATAACAACACTGTACCTGACTGTCTCAACAGAAGGCCTAATAAAGCTTGATTGGAAATATTCATAGTGAATTAATTTGTTAAAACACATAGAACAATTTTGCATCAGAGCGCCAAGTTTTTTTTTTTATTGATAGAGAGAGGAGGGGTCCTCTGCCTTACACACCTCCCCAATACAGTTGTCAAGTTAATTTTAGTAAGTTTTCTACAAAATTGGGATGAAATTTGAATCAAAATTTGGGCAAATTTATATTGATGTCAAACAAAAATGTACAAACATTTGAACTTTTTAGGGGCCATTTCCTGCAATCTGAGAGGCATTTTTTCGAAAATTTCCTCCATACGATACGCGCCACCATGGCTAACCCGTGGTGGCGCTTGGCGTACCTGCACTTTACCCATCTTTTCAACATGCACAAGTCAGCCCCCAATCGGGAATACCTTCCGACGGCACTGCTAAGATGTACAGTTCTGCACACCAGCACTCCCGGCATAAATTAGTCACTACATCCGTAATGTGTAATATCATAGAAATCCCTTTGACTATAATGTATGTCTTTGACTAATACCAGTCAATACGATGTTTCAAAGGCCATGACTCCTTCATTTGACCAATTTATTTTTTTAGAGTGAACAAAACCTCATTCAAATGGATGATGCGCACATAATTCTTTTAAGTAATCATAGTGTGAAACCATGTCCTTTATCATGAAAGATGTGAAACCAGTTTACTCCGTCAGATTCTGGTCATGTGATAGTCTGTGATGACATGTCCAAGCTACTCATATAAAGTGTAAGCAAAATCTTCCCAGTGGAATCTGAGCCTGATAGGGGCATACATGTGGCATAATTCTAGAATTACAGTTATCTTCTTGATAAATTAGGTCTAAACATCATTTTACCTATAAATGAAATGTGCAGCCTGAAATTCACACCTCATGGAAGGTTTCTCTACTTTATTAAAAAAAAGCGACGGAATGCATTGTCAAATAAATTTATTAATGAGAACAGCTTGAATAGTTTTAAAAGACACGTCCAACGGTTTGTCTCGGTTTTGTCGTGTTTTATTTGTTTTTGTTTTTCATTTTATATCATGTTTAAATTTTGGTGCTTTCATTCAAGTAGGCAAGCCATTGCAATTACACGATAATGTCAATGAAGTCATTTAGCGATGGTGAATTGTTACACTTATCGAAACACTTTGCATCGGTATATCGGTTCAGCGAGACAAACGTCGGCCGTCTTTCCAACATCATGTTCGGTTTACCAGGCATTTACAAAATGATCGCTCTTCCCGACTACAAGTTGGCCAAGCCAACATCCTCATGACCAAACTAACTACGCTGAGTCCAGAGAGCTCATACACTGTAGCTGTAAGAAACGTTTCCAATAGTTTTTCAACTATAGCATGATAAGGTCATGATTTCGTAATAAGCTACCAGGTCATGTCATATGAACCAAACTATTTATGAATGATATCTTACGAAAAAATATAGTTGGAACCGGTACTTAGTCAGCCTCGTCTCATTCGAAGTATGCACCAGTGGTGCGCCCTCTTAAAAGTCTTAATCAATTTATTGCTCTTTTAAGATATCATTTTATACTACCGTATAACTCTTCTTTTAAAAACCATCGAATACGCCACATCTCTTAATTTTTACACTTTCAAGTGTTCTTCATTTAATTCCAGGTCCGTAAATCAAAGTTGAATTACTTGAGCCGTACATACTGAAATGCTGAAAATTTCCCTGTCCTTAAAATGATTTTCCTGTCCTTATTATGATTTGAACGCCCTTAGAAACTAGGAATATTGTATGTAAATGTCCCCCTTTAACAAAAAAAAAAATTTCTGGGGAGGTCTCAGACCCCCGCCGTGGGTGTTTTCTTACGTGGGTTACTCTTCCTGACAAATGAACGAACCCTGTTCCTTCTACACGACACGCCGATTGAATACACCTGAATTAACTTGAGCCTGTTTCTCACCCTGTGCCAAAGCATGCTTTTATAAAATCGGCTATGATTACCTTTTACTTCATCCTAAATTTATCGAGCTTTTAAAGTAAATTTTAAATTTTATCATATCTGCCCCTTCGGTTTAAAATCTATATTAAAAACATATACTCGTCACTCCAAAGTATATTTTTAGTATGGGGGTATCAAAATTCTCAGTTGGTGACTGTTCTTTGATTCACATCAAAGTTTGAAAATTCAAATGCTGCAGAGTAACTCACATTCCACACAATGCAGAGTGAGTGCTTGGATTGCACTTTATAACCTTGTATGCTCACCAGGACATGGCTTCACGCAGTAAAATAGGTTTGTGTCTGCACAAGGAGGAACTTATTACGGTCATCGGAGGAGCTACAAGTTGCTTACTTGGGAGAAATGGAATGTCTGGGATGACGAAAATTGCCCTTTAAATTGAATTGTCGTATGAATCAAGGATATATATGCTTTTGCTAAAAAATATTGTGTCATTCACGGAACTCATAGTATTTGAATGTATGTATCCTTTTATTTTATGAATGTAACACAATTTTGAATGATATAGCAAAATATGTAAATTGAAGTAATTTTTCATAGTAAGTAAATGGAGGACGGAAACATATTCATTCATTCATTCACATAGATTAAAACTCTTTTGTCCAAATATCCCTTTTATTGGTAAACCCCCAATGAATAATACAATGCTGTAAGTTTATTCGTGCACTTTATCAGAAATGTTTACTAGTGCAGAAATGGTAAGCTGCTTGTTGTACTACTCAGAATCTCAAAAAAAATGCTTTTCAAGTAATAAGTAGTTTTCCAAGGTTTATTTATTCCAAAAGAAATATTTACTACTAACTATATAGATGTACATATGTACGTACATATATATATGAATAAATAAATAAACATATATATGTACATATTTACATACAGCAAGAATACACGTATCCTTGTTGATATATATATATATGTATAAATTGCATTTTTAGACTTTTAGTCTCCTTTAAAGGGAAAATGCAGTCGTCCCAATATGAATTACCGTATCAGAATGCCTATATTTAATCATGTGACTATATGTTTGTTACTGAAATGATCAATTCATGCAGAGTACCTACTTAGGTTAGTTTCAATATGAAATATTTTTGTTCGAATACATCATGAAAGATATTTGAAAGGAAAATAAGAGGAAATTTGTAAAAAGAAGTTGATTATTTGAAGTAGATTGAGGCGACTGCTCATTCCCTTTAAATAGTGTCTGATTAGTGACAAGCATAAGCAGGAAAGAAAAACACCATTCATTATGTATTGGAAAATGTTGCCACTATAGCACAGATGCGCCCAAGGTTAACTATATAAGCTTGTTTATTGAGGGGGTGTGACAGGGCACAAATGAAAATCAAGTGGCTTTGGTAATGTTTCGGTGGAGAATAACTTAACAAGCGCCCTCAATTTGACGCCTCACGTTTGACATTACGAACATTTTCTATTTACCTTACTGAAATCTTTGCAATATTTTACATTCTTTTCAGTTTTCCCTGCCCTCCTTTTTAACCATGTTCTCTCTACACTCGTATGTTTCATAGTCTCAGAAATTCGTGCTTCCACGACATTTGCAAATCGAGACAATCGGCCATATCGAACGAGAGCTACCATTACTTAGCTATGTTCCTTTATTATCCTTCTTTCAAGCGAACCACTCACGAATAGGTAAGTACGAAATTGTCAGACGGAGGGGAAATTGGCGGATCCTCCGCTGTTACAACCGTCAAGAGTTCCATTTGCAAGTAGTGATATATATTATACCAGCACTTTCATCTCGCACAGTTATCTCTCAACCACAAACCTGTTGGCCAACAGTCTTCGCAATATGACCTTGTTGCTATGTTTACAAGAATCCGCGGGAAATATATTACAACCACTCAAGTAAATTAATCTAATCGGCTTTTCTGTTTCGGCGGGAATTTAAGTTTACGAGAAAGCTGCAAAACTTATAACTAAAATTAATTAGAGTCATGATACGGACGCGTCACGAGCGTGGTGCATAAAACCATAAATTGCAGGTAACTAACTTCAGCCCGAAGCGCGATTTCGTGAACTGTTATTGGATTAACTTTGTGGTTAGTGCGAGAAACAACTCAGTGGAACACATTTACGATAAAAGAAATTCTCACGTCCCACAAAGAAGGAGAAAAACCGTTTGGCGGCGAAAAGAGATTACTGCGGGAAAGAAACGACTGGTTACGTAGAGTGGGTTTTATCCCTCCGGGAGGGTCAAACATATTAGATAATTGATCTTACCCGGCTTGCTGCTGATTCAAAACTAAATGGAGATGAATCCCCCTCAAAGGAGATGAAGTAAACTGAACCTCTAAATCCAAGAATTGATTTCCTCACAGAAAATTAACTCATTGGATTTACAATTTGGGCCAAATTCAATTAAAACATTTTTTCAAGTTTAGCGATATGCCTCTAAAAAACGAATTGGTTTCCTACAAGTCAGTTCAAAGTGTTGATGCTCCTTGGAAAAAAGGAAAACTATAAGCAGATAAGGAAATAGAAGGACAGAGTCAGATGAAAAAATGGCACTCGCAAACTTCGAGGATGATTCACTTGGTTGGTTGATTTTTTTCCTGGGGGAAATTGAGAGTCGCAGTACACAAAAGTAGTTCAGCATTTCTATGCGACAAAAGCGAGAAATAATGTTATAGGATCCATAAATTCGATGCGTCCCTCAAACGTTTCATAATAATTTTTTTTTTATTTCTGGTGTAGATTGGTTCAACTTTAAGTTACTATCAACAGGTTTCGTGAATGAGCGTTGTTTAATTGTGCCACTGTAATGTAAACACGATTCAATGTATTTTAAATTTATATCTCAAATGTAGCTGGTGGAATGGTAATAAGAAAAGAACATGTTGTACTGACTGCACTCAAAAAGCTGTTTTTCGAACCCTACCATTCTATTGCTTTAAGTGGGTGTGCCATGTTACCGAACAATCGCGTATGGACTTTACAAATGCGATGCTCTGATATGCATTTCTGGTAAAGTTTATATCAATGCAATGTGTCTTCGAGTTCATTATTTCACTTGAACTGCACCCCCATAGGAAAAAAAACTAGGAAATTAACAGCTGAAAATTTTAGGGAGGTCAGTTCGTTATGAAGAAAACTGGAATTATGTCATCTTTTGCATAAGGCAAATCTATATAAAGTTGATTATAGACTTCGAAAAATAATTATATTCCTTCATTTTTGAGACATCTGCTTTGACTTCTACTCATGGCAGAGTGCTTGCAACAAGTCTTACTGATAGAGTTGCAATTATAATGCAACGCCGAAAACGCTAGAATGACTTAAGAGACTACACTGTATTTTTCGTGTTCAAGGTTCTCTTCCTAGTATGATAAATACAATCCTATAGTTTTCACAGTATTTCAAGTGCACGCCGTCTACAGCTTAACGCATTATGTAGAAAGCTTCTTTAGCAGCCACTCAGTATGTCTGTGGCGGCGTTTGGTACTCCAGGGTTTGTGGGTGATGTTCTTTTTCATGCGTGCCCGTCTGTTTTGAAAAGTTTATTGAAGGAGAAGGTTAAGTCTCACGAAGTGTGATATTGTGTTTACAGCGGGGATTTCCCCATAAGCGTACGAGGCAGGGGCAGGAAAGCAGACTGCCCCCAAAAAATTTTCTGAGGTCGAAAATTCGGGCAAAAAATGGTCAAAATTCGGGCACAGAATAGGTGAAATTTCGGCAGAGATGAAGAAAAAGTGAAAAGATTGCCCAAATTTCTACTGA
>WURT03000026.1:943586-985478 GCA_009936505.3 Holothuria glaberrima
GGACAGTAGGAAGTAGGCTGAGATTGGTGTATTGCGGTACAATGTGATGGAGTCACTGTGAGAGAAGGAACAGGCAATGAATGAGAAGTGGAAGAGAGAATATGTTGAGAGACTTGGGGCAAGTCTACCAATAGGAAGAAAAATTGGTCACGGGCGGCGTCATTTTGTCTTTTTTACCCATAATTCCACCCGTTCTTTGTGGACATTGTCAGTGGCGAATGAGATTTGGAACCCCTTGCAAAATTGCTTTGTCTAATGTGATGGAATTAAATTTATATTCGGTAGGTGTATTGTCATAGCTACAGAAAAGTCACGTCCTAATTGGTGGTGCATCACGTCAGCTTTTTAGAAAAACGCAAGTCTTTGTGTAGTTTTCGATTGTGCTAAACCTTGTCTTTGTTAGGCTGGCAAGCCTATACAATGTATTTCGTAAGTTTTCTACCAAACGGGAGAATTTCCCAGACTGCACAATGTGAACAATTTCATCAATCTTCCAACGTGCATACGTACTCAACAGTTACACTTTTTAAATTCGCGTTTTAAATCTAATGTATACATTGTGTGTGCTCATTTTGTGAGTTAAATTTTAAGTCCTCTGCGCGAAAAATGCAATTAAGTACCGTATACAGACTAACAAGGCAATATGGGAGGAATAGAATAGCATTTAATGTAGACAGTGAACATTAATGAATTTTATGCCAATTGTAATGATGTAGTGATGGAAGTCTCGTTTCACATAATCCGAATCAATTGAGAAGCTAACAAAAACCAGACATCCAATCCCTCCGTTGCATGTAATTTCAATTAAAATACGACGTTATAATGAACAGAACATCCACAAATTTACGGTAGCTAGACTACTGAATTCATTTTTTATTTAAAGATATATTTGTTTTAACAGTACTACACTGCACAACACATTCCATGTTAAGAACAAGTTTTTCATTTTAGCATCTCTCGTTGACACCAAATACCATACATGAAAAGATGAGGCAATAAATATTATTACCTACGGAACGAATTCGCTGATTAATCGTCTTCCGGACTCTCAGCAGCTTTTTCACGATTCTCTCAAAACTATTAAAACCCGTCCTTTTTCTTACACAAGAGGCCAGCAAATGTTATGTATTTTTTGACTGTATAATATTGAGAGGCATCATTAACAAAGTCGTACGTGACCGCATTCTCATTTCGTTCAACTCTGTTTGACAACCGAGGCACACGAATCTTTCTTTAAGAGATCTCATCTTTCATAAATATAAATGACATATTCCACAAAAAGCAAACCCCACGGACCGATGAATTCGGTGCGGTGGCACCTCTCCCCTCCCCGCCTGCACAATGGTGTCGACCTCCTTACGCGTGACTTGGCTTACAGGTAAGACATGACTGCGACACGTCATTAAATTCTTTGATGGGAACATTTGTGCAATTTATCGATGGAAAATGACGTTGACGAGAAAACGCCTCAGTGACTTTAACTTAAAGAATCCGTGTTTCCGTTCCATTCCGGGGCTGCAAACTACCTGTGGATATTTCTAACAAAGAATACTTTAAAGAGACCCTGTCGGTCATCAGATCTTGCACACAACAGTCTTCTGTGATTAAGATGCGACCTGTCTGAGCGCCCGTCAAAATGTTGTCCACATATACAGATATAGCGGTAAGCACACCTAATGTTATTTCAGAAAGCCTAGTTTTACATTCGGTATTTACATGTTACTGTTATATCAATATCCTAATGTAAAACTAGAAATTTTCGGTACGCCCCCACGAAAAGTGTATAGATATGGGTTCCTTTAAACGTACTGTTCATTCTGTATGGTTATTCTCAGTATTCTAACCTTTGAAAAGTGAGTCAGTTATCTAATGTTTCCAGTATTTAAAATTTGGGAGAATTATTGACGAAATGAATGAGTGGGCTAAAAATTGCGTACACCAAATCTGTTGGTTGTAATAACTCATATTCATATATATTTTTATGTCAGTATGGAGAAAATAGGTATTTCTTAGAACGATAGACATAAGCCGTCCAGTTATCGTAGAGTGTAAAACATTATACCTAGAGTTTATATTACATAACTGTTTTCCTACAGAGTTAC
Source organism: Holothuria glaberrima (assembly GCA_009936505.3). Lineage (NCBI taxonomy): Eukaryota > Metazoa > Echinodermata > Holothuroidea > Aspidochirotida > Holothuriidae > Holothuria > Holothuria glaberrima. Next base: position 945,689 of record WURT03000026.1, read on the forward strand.
CGTTCATGTCAGCAGTACTGCCGTTTTGAAGTTTTTATGTGGCTGCGCACTCTTGAGAGTAGGAACTGTCAACCCCTCATAATGAAATTGTGAGGTGAACAACGAATTTAATGAAAAATGTTTAATCATAAAAGAAAATAATGTGATACATCCGTCGCCTTTTCTGCAATCCATTTATATCCGTTGAAAGGACACAATTTAGCTCATCGAAGTCGACCTCATTAAACTGTGAGTGTTGTTTTTAAAAAATGGATAGGGGACCTCCTTTAATAGGTCCCGTACTAAATTTCAATTAAAATGAGAAATGGCTGTCATATATGATAATAATTATCAACAAGACATGTCTTGTGCGGATGAAAAGGGATCAACAAGTATTAAACGATTATTAGATTCACAGATGACGTCTTATACAAGATCCAAGCAGCTAACATTTCACACAAAGTAAAACCAATGTCTCAAAAAAGATGAAAACGGCCAACTCCATGTGTTTACGATAGTTTTCTCATCAACAAAGACCTTGCCAAGATAAAAAGACAGAACTGTCTAGAATAAAAATAATAAAAAAAAAAATAGGCAGGTGCCTTTCATTCTTCGTATATTGGAGGACTTGGCCGCTAGAACATAATTGGTAAAAAAAAATCGAATAGCCTAACCATCTAATCAGTATGGCTAAGTTCTGTAACTGAACGTTGCCATTATTGAAACAATAACAGTTGTCTGAATCTCCAAACTTTAGAGAAAATTTGAAGAAATTGATAGATTGTGTAGACCTGTTAATGAGATTAACTGAACAATGGGATTTCCTTAAAGTTGATACCAGCCAGCTCATTAGCTTGTCTTCAACAAATGTGTAGTCCAGTGTTTGGTTAGAACTAATCCACTACTTAAATTTAATATTAACCGTTGTATCATAACTAGAAGGATCAGCGCGAGAAACGAGACCCATCCCTCCCAAAAAAGTCTGCATATACCCAAACCTTGCCATTGGTGGGGTATAAACGATCAATTATTTAATATTCAACATGTCTAGTCAAACGAATATGGTACTTTTGCGTAGGTGTTCATTGTAATGAAAACAGAACTATACACTGACTAACCTTGTAACATAAATGCAAGCCATTTTCGGCCTACGGTCGGCTTCAACGAGTAGGTGTACTTTGAGTAATACTTTTCAACGGGTCTCTAGTGGTTGGTCTCGCTGTGCTGGTAGGACAAGTCCAGTTAGCTACTGGTTGCACGAATCTGTATATAAATTTAAACGCTTAAAATGGTGGATGCTGTCTCTTTTAATGTGCAGAGTTTACTCGCAGTATTTAAAAGTGTGGAATATCTTTATCATTAAATATTTTACCTCATAGCCAACATAATAGACTTAGTTTTGTTATATCAACTTAAATAAATCCTCATTTCATGTTTTTAAATACAAGTAGCAGATAGGTGACGTAAACGTAAACAGATACAATCTTTCATGTTGCCTATAGCCCAGGGAAGCTTCAGTGACTTCAGGAACATTTGGTGCGACGTGTAATCAAAGAAGCGTTATATGATCCCTCCCTAGTGTAGCAATGAAAATATATTTGCTATATCAGTGAGCATACTGCATCGAGCATATTTAGGACAACAGGTTGCTGACTCCTCTCTAATTTTTAAATTATCTAAACCAGGAGCACATCCTGGTGTTCAATATATTTTTTTATAGAAAAGTTGTACTTGAGTTTAATTAAAAACCTTGTCGCGGTGGATATGTACATTGTTTTGTGAATAGATAGGCAGGAAATGTAGGATATGTTCGCTTCCCCCAATATATTCGCTTCACCACCCCACACACACACCTTTTGGCTAAGATCATGTGTAGTACCAATTCTTTTCAGCAAGTCTAGAAAGGGGCCATTCATGACAGACCCATGATGAAGATGTCTGAAGGTCAAGAGGTTGGTCATTGTTGGGGTTTGTTGTCCCCTCGGGGAAGTAACTCCTTTGGGTAGCAGAACTCATTCGGGAGTAATACTGGGTCTCGCCCTGCAATTATTCACCAGGGATTCGGGGAGTTTGGAAAAGTAGTTAGGCAGGGAATGTAAGAGAAAACTCCCTTTCAGTGAACCCTTTCCTTCGTAAAATGGTTTCGCATATCGGACTATGACGCGTAGCAAGACCCTCGGGGGCCCATGGACAATAGACAGCGAGGGGTCCAAACCAATGATATCATAAACCCATTTTTCCTAAGACCCCTCCAATCTCCATGGGGAGGTATGGGGTAAGAGTGAGACCTTGCACGCACCAGATCCGGGTTCAGTCCCGATATCCCATTCTTGCCTGGTTCTTGAAAAGCAGTTTTGCAGTTGTTAATAGCTTTGTGTATCCTTCGGGTTTGCACTGGGTGGTTCGACGATAGTCAGAGTTACCATTTGTTGAGAAGTTTTGGTAAATTTTGTTGGGAGCTCCCGGTACCCTAGGACATTGTCCACCCAGTCCACCCGTTTGTGCGAGTGCTATGACGATTGCAGTTATTTTTGTGATTTAGAAACAAATCAAATGTCCAGCTTTGCTATGGAATGCCATGAATTACTTTACAGAGTGGATTTTCTTGCAGTAAAAATCCTGTTTTAGCTGGTTCTAGATTTTTTGGTACTGTTGAATGAAACTTTGAAATTAAGTTGAGCAGACATACTAAATTTTCATCACGGCTGCTAGGTAGCTTTGTAAAGATAAAGCAAAAACATAAAGTACAAAATGCCTGCTGCGTGAGACCTATTTAATTTGACTAATGAGAAAACGGAATACATTCAGAGCCTTAACACTCATTAGGCTGCATCAGGATTTAAACCCCCTCGGGAATCTTTAGCACCCGAGCACGTGCCAGTCCATATAAATTGTAAAAGCCCCTGTATTTCACTCGGCAACCTCAGTGTACATCACAGAAAGAAACATTTTCATAATCTAGGGTACAGAAGTATACTGGGATGGAGGAACAGAAAAGAAATGAAGTTGAAGGGGGAGGGGAATAAAGAGAGTGAAAAAGAGAGGAAGAGAGAAAAGGGAGGAAGAGAAGGGAAGAGAGAGTAAGGGAAGGGAAGTGATGGGATATTGGGATGGTGGCGACAGGAAATGTAAAAGGGGAGGTTGACGAGCGAAGCTTGGACTAAAATCTAGACCGTATGCATAAAACAAACTCTTTTTTCCAGAAAGTACATTTTTTCTCTGAAACACCTTTTCACACTCGTGCAACATTGACACCCTTTAGTGTTCAGCATTCGAATTATCTGACTTTAATGTCGGTCAAAGTTACAAGCATCAGATACGTGCACTGTACGCCTCCTTTTCTTCAGTCTGACTAATAATAAGCACTTGCTTTAATGTACAGTTCTTTCCCCCTTCAAAGTGTTGTCAATTTTGAATGAATAAAAATGTAATGATGACAAAACTCTTGTTCCTTCAACGGGATCAATCAAAGATTAGACGGAATGAAATATTTTGAAGCGAAACACTTCAACAGGTTCTCGATCATGAAATGCAACAACTTCATTCTCCACGTACAGTCGGCGATTGACACATCGTCGCCCCGCGGCTGTTAGTTTAGCTGGTCAGGTGTTTGGAGTGCGAAGGGCTATACCGACCTCTAGTGTGAAGTGATAGACACGGTTGTCATAGGTAGACAGCACATGTACGGAAGTGTGTACAGACCATAAGCTAGTTTATTTATGACGGTAACTGGGTCTTTAAGTTAGCCTCAAGTCTGGCAGATGGTTATTAATTTATAATATATAGTAATAATCATTTCGCAGTTTGATTATTTGATTAAAGGCTAAACACAGCATGCCAGTGAGAAATTTTCGGGTTTGATGACTTAATATTATACTTTCCCAACTTCCTTATCAACTAGAAGGATACAGTAGGTTTGAATCAGATCTAAATAGTATTTTCGGAATGCGCAAATGTAACCTACTCGTCAAAACAAACGGATGGTGCTCCAGTCGAAAGACGTTATTCGTTAACGTACTTTATGATTAAACTGCATTTGTAAGGAACCATGGCGTTTTTGCTCTCAAAATTCAGTCCCAACTTGTTGAATTGCTGGAGTTTGCCATTGTTTTGCAATAATTGAAAAGTGATATTAAATAATGCAAATAAAATGCCTATTAGATGTTTCGTGAAGCATATGTATATCAGAACTCAGTATTTTTTCACTGTTGTTCGAACAGCATGCGCGTGGATCATGGGGGGACGGGGGACGCGTCCCCCTGACTTTTTTGGAAGGGGGACGTCGCCTAAAAGTCCCCCCTTTTTCAAAAATGATGAAAACTAAAACTGTAATTACGAATTGACACTACATATTAAAAGCTAAATTTCGCCCAAACATGGCACCATTTGCTATATATACACCTTCCAATTTCATTTTTTTTTCTTCAAAGCCTTAGACCCCTCCCTCATCACAGCGATTTGTAAATGGTAACAAGTCTAACAATTTACTGTTCACTCACTTTGCGATGTGTGGTTCTGATTTATCCCAAGTACTGAGTAAAAAATTCACTTAAGCAAACAAAATGAAAAAAAAAAGCTTCCTAAAAAAGTAGAAATTCTTGGTGATATATCCAATTCAAATTTAGCATCAAATGTAGCAACATTTTGCATCTAGCCCACCTTACGTGAACAAAACTTTTCCCAAAGACCCAACCAATAGACCCCTTCCCAGGGACAGCTATTCGCAAATGGTGGGAAGTCCCCCTACTTTTGCCGGGGAATGGATCCACGCCGATGTCGAACAGGAGAGTATCTCCGAATTCGAATACACGATAACCTTTCCGTACGGCCTGTATACTCGCTATGGTGCAATGATCCTGTGTTCCTGTATTGGTTTTGAGGTTTTGATGATCGGGCGCTTCAGTAGAGTGCTGCAAACAGCCTTCTTGACTCTCTCACCAGCGACACCGAACCCCAGTGACACCAAACCCCATGGTGTGATCGCCGTGTGTGTTGATCTTGAAAAACTCCTCAATACATAATCGTAGGTAAATTGTACCTACGTAATTGTAACCTAAATTATGCAATCATATGGTACGGAAGTAGTATATTGTAATAAAAATAACAGGAGTAAGATGTCATATTAAAATTTTTGTAGTAAAAAATGTCATTGTAGTTTCATCACAAGCGTACCGGACTACTTCCAATGGAAGGGGATGGGGTAAGGTTGCAGTACTTTTGAACAGAAATTGAATGCACGAACATAGAAAATTTTCTCCCCCAATGGGAGCTGTATCCCTCAGCCCACTGTCTGCCTCATACACCAATGATTGTTATAGTTAAGCTGTGCCAAATCTAACTATAGTTGAGATTGTAACGACACCATTGTGACCAGGTTTAATCAAAACGAAAAATCCGTCTGTACTGAAGTTATGTAACTTTCTCTCTTTCAGTGCGGTTATTGTGTTCAGTAACGTAACGATACACATTTGACTTCCTTAGGTCTTACTTCAAGCGTGTAAAGCCTATGATATTAAGGTGTGTAGACCCAAAGTCCCAACTACTGTAGAGCAAAGAAAACATGAAACTTTACGAAAGTCAGTCCAGTTTGTGAGCTTTGCTAATGTAACACAAATTTATTGTTGTTAAAAAAATTAGCTTCGATGTGTGTTTACTCAATTATCTCCAGTTACCATGGCAACGTATGACAGTATATCAGTTTCCTGGGAGAAAAGCATGTGCAGCTGGTCATATGGTTTTTACTAGACACACCTACGACTGGCAATAGTTCTGGCATTTTCTAATTTAGGAATGCACCCCATTCCGGTCCGGCCGGATAATGAAAAATCATCCGGTTCCGCCTGGATTTCTCAACTTCTAGCCAGAAATGCGTTCATGGTTAAAAGAAAACGTTTAGACATGAATTCAGCACCTTTGCAAAAAGTTTTTCTTTTTGTGTCCATTTTGCTTTTTAGAAATTGATCATTAACTTGTTGTAGGTTAGGTGGTCCGACACTGACAGTGACACAGGCTTCTATTGTGTAGTCTTAGAGTAGCCTTTGTGTCCATACTCACATTTAGTTGAGTAACGGTGAACACAAATTCACAGTTAGGTTATCCACAGTTATCCCAAAGGGACCAAATTTGCAATTTAATGTATGAATATTTACAATCCTTGTCAATTGACACTACAAACAATCTGAGTCACATTCATAAGAACATGTTGCCATTTTAAAGAGCTATTGCCACTTTGACAGTCTACTGGATTTTTGTTTTTAAAAGGTGCAGTGCATTATTTTAAGTAATATTTTTACTTTTCAATTAAAGGAAAAATGTAGTCACCTCAATCAGAATTAGTATACCCTGTCGTCCTAATTCATGAATGGCGTTTTTTAATCACGAGACAATATTTTGTTTCTGAATTGTTAAATTCATAGAGAATAGCTCCTCCCCTTGCTTTGCCTTTGTTTGTAATAGTTATGTTCAAAACATCTTCAGAGGTACTTGTAAGGCAAATAAGGGGGGATTTGCAAGAGTTTGCTAAAATTCCGAAGATATTTTCGGGGGACTGCCTACTGCCTTTTATATTCTGTCTACATCATTCTATAGAGTCTAAACCGTACAAAATTACACCAGATTTGTGGCCAACTGAAGGCTAGTACTATCACAAAGTTAACCACCAGTTCACCTGCCTTCACACATACACAGTCCCCTCCCCCCGACCACAATGATATTTTTTATTGTTTCTCTTTAAAAGTGAAAAAAATCCGGTCCCGGCCGGATTTGAAATACTATCCGACAAATCCGGTTCGGGCCGGATCTAAAATTTTGGATCCGGTGCATTATTATTCAAATTGATAGTTGGTTGATGGTTGACATCCTCCGTAATGTGGTACGTCATGCATGAGACTCCCTGTCCCACTCATAGCCTATATACTAAAAGAAAATTAGTCAAACATTACTAACTAGTCATATGGGATATCATGATGACTTTGTTTAGTCAAAGTAATTTCTCATAAGACTAATTAACGTTGTTTTAACTAATTGAAGTGTGTGCCCGACACGTTATTTACGCACTCTAGACAATGCTGGACTGCTGGGCGACATTTCTTATCCAAGCTGAGTATACCTGCTAATAACCTCTCTTAAATTATCACATTAGGTGAAACTGTAAATATGTTGGGTAAAATCGAGCCAAACTTGTTCATTTAGAGTCATACCGTATACTCTGAAAATATTATTGAAGTGAGTAGACTAACAATTCAAAAGAAACTTAAAATTGCAAATTTTTAACTGGTAATGATGTTCACAACAGATTTTCTCAATTGATAGGCCAGCACTCACTCAAGAGATATGTTTAAATGTACCAGACATTTTTAATGAAGTTCTTAGTAAGAGGAGGGGACATGATTAAATGTCATAGTGGCATACGAAATATTACTATTTGCACACGCACAAAGTTACACAAATATTCTACGAGGCATGCTGAAGGAAAAAAACATGTAGAGGCAGTCCTCCTCCTTCCACTTGGGATAGTATCTACGCTACCTGCTATTCGTTTAGGCTGTGTCTACTGATGATTCAGTCCTGTCATCTGAAGTTATAATCCACTTTTTACTCTCGAAAAATTCGAAGATGAACAAAACATCCACTTAAAGTAGAACAGATGGAAGTCGAGATCTGCCTGTCATTATTTATGAGATAAAAGTGCACAATTATAAGCATGTTAGAATGATAAGCTTTCATGAAAACCGCTCATTTGTTGGGTTATGTCTCGGTGAGATTCGGTGTTCCAGAGCCTGCGTTTCAGGTGAAAATTGTTAAACTTCAACAAATTTGTAAAATTGAATTAGTTATTTATGTTATGGAATGAAAGACATTGTCACGAGTGGTTTCTTATTAATTGAAAATGGCCAGGATTGGTTTTTATGTGAAGAAAATTGTCGATATGATTAAAATAATATCGGCGAAGATAATTTCATTTTCCTCAAAGTTAATTCAGTTACCATGAGTAAGTAAAGTCAGGTCATGTCAGGTCACATCAGGTCATGTCTGGTCAGGTCAGGTCAGGTCAGGTCACTTTATGTCAGGTCAATTTCATCACACATTTATTGGGAATAATGATAGTTGTCATTACATATTGTTATGGAATAAATGTTAATTGCTATCATGTATAGGCTTGTAAACGCTTTGCTATTTCTTTACAAAAACAACAACAGCAACGACATCAATAAGTATGATGATAACAACAAAGGATCAACACAACTAAAGGGAAAAAAACAAACATCAGGGAAACATCAATTTTTGTGGAAGAAGTTGACAATTAGTAGGTTGTATGTACAAAATTTGTAAAAAGGTGGCACCATATATATTTCAGATTAATGGACGTTGCTAAATTCATGGAAGATTTCCCAGGACGAATATTTGTGTTGTTATAAAAAAATTCCCAGTTTCCTTCTTTCAAATAAAGTCAAGAACAACTCTTACGTTCCTTACTTCGCAAAGTCTATGATTTACAGCCAATTTCTGAGCCCTCAGCTGCATTCTGTGCACGCAATGTGTGAATCAATTTGCCAGGAAACACCCCGACACAAAGTTATAAATAAAACCGTGATGCCTACCTCCACATTTTAATCTTTTGTAATCAGAATGAATCACATAAAACATGAAGTGTAGTAAAACAGTACTTTTTGTCCGTCTCAATTGACTCACATATTTCAACTTTTCTATACTCACAATTCCAACATACAACACACATCAATCTTAGTATTTTGCATGCATTTTTAGAATGATTCACCAAATACATACGCAGAAATAATTACATGACAATTTTACAACCATCTTATAAAGCAAAAGAGAGTTGTATAATCATTTGCAATGGCTTTGCTAACGCTTTAGAGCTTATTAAACCAAGGGGCATACAGTTTTCTTAAAAGAAGGCTTCTTCAAAATTTAAAGTTATCAAAATATTCTTTTTTACAAGAAATATGAAAATCACCAATTACTTAAACGTTTTACGTCTAATTTTGAACAAAAATGAATGTCATAAAACAGTCACACGAAAAAATTAACTGATTTAGCAAACCACTATGAGAAGGCTTTTACCGAAGTTAAAAGTTAAACAAGCTAAACTTTATCAAACCCATTTTGCAGAGTAGACCATATGCACTGACATCACGCGACGTTACTCTGGAGTTACACAATGAAGATCACGGCGTAGATTTCACACGCGTGTGTACTACACCTACGCGCATATCTTCGGTGCACAAATAAGTTATCTGCATTTGTTGGTGTGTAAGTTGCAATGATATGTGCTTGCCTCCTTAGAGGGCGTACATTATGCTCTGTGACGTCATATGCATAAGGTTCATAACCTTTTAACAACTTCGACGTAGATGTTACTACATCGATTCATATTTCATACGCCAGTGAGCTGTATTATTAAGATAAAGATCAAAAAATATTGCCATGTCAATGTACCACAGGATATGCCAAATAGGAACTAGTTCTCGTCTTGTTTGTGCTTGCTTCCTTCCCGGTACATACGGGAAGGGGAAATGACAAAGACCAATGGTTTCTCTGACACCATATTTTCACTCATATAACACCTCCACCGATTCTTCTTATTCTTCCACCGACTACTCATAACACTACTGGCAGTCGTATGACAGCTGTGACAATCTCACAATTGGATTCTGACTAAAAACCTTGTCTTCATTAAAAAAAGGGGAAAATGTATTGAATTTGCTTTTCATTTCAAACTGCGCGTATATTCTAGGCGATTTTTGATTTCGTCCCTTAAATTCAATTGTCCTTACTTTTTTCTCTTTCTTTTTTTTCATTCTTTTTTTTTTCTTTTTAATTTACTGATCATAAGACCTTATCAGTCTTCTGTCTTGCTGTACAAACATTTCACTTTAATTATGAAGACAGGCAAGGAGGGAGGCTGGCTCGTCTACGATCATCAGGTGATTCTGAAGAGATTCGTATAGGGAAGTTAAATAAACCACCCAAAGCCTGTTGTCTGCAAATTAAAAACTGTTGCCGCTCCCTCTGCCGTCCTTGTAAAAAATCTAAGAGCCAATGTAGAGGCGTTTCAATTTTCCTGTTATTACTAGTGCAATATGAGGGAAACGAACGCTTCGGAGTTTTAATAGTGAGAAAAAATTGTCATAATAATCCATTGCGATGCAGATGCAAAATCAGTTTTAATTTCACTTTGTTTTGATAACATTTCAGGAAAAGGGAGCGTGTTTGAGCGAGGTGCATGATAGATCCTGCCTGGTGGTGATTCGTAAATCAACCAATAGGAAGTCGTATTCTTTTTGTCCGTCGGTATCAGCATGGTATTATTCCAAACAGCTACTCTTTTTAATGTGTCGCTTGATTTCGAAGGACATTGAGATTACTTCATGATTCTGTGCTTTGAAATATCTCCACTTGGTATTTCGTCACATTCAGTGCACAAGTTGAACATACAGTTAGGTTACATTCACATGTAACGCAAGACAGTATCACTCCAGAGTAACAAAGGCATGGGAAGATAAAGAGGTGTAGAATTACACAAACTTCCCAAAGTGACAAATACAACACACTCACAATACATAATATCCCTCCCCCACCTATGAATCCCTCCCCCCGCGCCTATGAATTTTGCCCAGATTTAGACCACGTTTATGAAAAAATAATGGCTAATCTATTAGGAATTAAATTTATTCCATTAATATTGTAACTTAAACTTTGTAGGTTGAGAAGAATTGGGGGCACAATCGAAAATTGACGGCATTGTCCCTGAACCCCCTCCCCCACACACATTTATACACACACACAAACACTCCGTGGCTACCGACCCATCATGCATGATGGCAAGGTTGGTCATAAGATTACAGCCAGTGTGTAACCTTCATGCTGAATAATTTAACATGACAAGTACTCATTTTTATCCATTTTGCTATGGCAAGGGGTATACAATTATAAGAGAAAACTTTAAAAGGAAGGGTACGCGCGAAACAAGCGAAAAATATCACGTTGTAGGCTACTTTAGTCTTATTTTACTAACGGTCGTTGTAGGACACTTTTGCGGTTACTGTCCTTGTGAGATTCGTTGAAATTAGTAAAACAAAAACATCAATATAGCCTATCTGCATTATTCAATTACTCTACCACACCAGGCCCAAAGTTACAGCAATTGCTATACTGCATGAAAAGTCATTTGCAAAATTTCAGGACGTGTTTTGATTTACCTAATTTTTGTTCAGTGTGAGACTGCCTTTCATAACTTCCACTTTACTAATCACGCTAAGAGGAGTAACCGATCTATCAGAAAGAAAAGAATTCGTCCGTAACTCGACAATTTATACCATCCATTCCGGACTAAACTCTCCTTGTTTCTCAAGTCGCCTAAATTCAACAGTTAACATCGCATCTCGTGACAAGGAGGCCTCTCATACCTGTCTTTTTTGTTTCTTTCCTTAATACACGGTAGTCAATGCAAACGTAATTTCAGTCACATGGACAAAAGCACTCCTTCTTACGCAAAAGTAGACTTTCCTCACTTATTGTGTTCAAATTGAACTGTAAGGCAAGGACACACTTCTTAAGACTAAATTTTCATTCGCATGCCCTGTTATTACATTCGCATTCGCTAAGTATAGTAGTTCAGACTACAAGATTGGTGCTATTGTTTATCATCGTTTTCGGGAGAATGGGTCGTGACGGTAAATTCCAATCAACAATGGAACTTTTGCACAAATAAATTTACGGAAACACAATCAAAGGATCATTACGGAACAAGCGGACAGTTAGATGACGAGCGACGCATAACCCTAAAACTCCACCAGAGCAAAATCGAAACGAGAACTCCTAATCAAATTTTATGATAGTTATTAAATATCTGCTGCAATTTAACAAGCCTGCCGAAGTTGAGGGGTAATAACATATTAGGACAATTGCCCCAGAAAGTGTATCAAATTTTCCGTTAGTGGTAATTTACTTGCACTTCAATGGCCATCAATACATCGTTTAAAGATAGCTATTTTACGGTCTAGTTTCGTCCGCCAGTCAAGCTACGACATTGCTGCGCTTTGACGAGCAGAAAGGAAGCGGAAAAAATTCCCCTTGTTCAAATCTCCAAATTTGAAATCATCTTTATAGAGGCTGTGTCTGAAGTTTATTAAGATAGACCGGGCTTGATAGACAAGAACTCGAGTACCGTAAGTGGCTACTTCAAACCCATCTCGAAGACTCAAATACTTTAAAAAGAAATCTATCTCATTTGTAATCTCCAAAAATCTAAATTGAATGGAAGCGGTTTGACGTCAGATATCTCAAAAGAAAAGGGAAAATAGTGAAATTATGTACACACATGAAGCAAAGAATCTGAGCCGTCGCCATCTGCCACACTATTAAGTAATACCAATCCTTAGCCTACATCAGTACAGTCTTACCGGACATTGGGCATATACGTACATAATAAGCCGTTGATCAATTGGTTTCTTTTTCGTTTGACTTGTTTTTTTTGTGTGTGTGCGTGTTCTTTTTTTTTTTTCTTCTTTTTTTTTTCTCTTGACTCGGTAAATTATTGACGAGTAGCATCAGGCGACCGTTCTAGCTGACTTTGGCAACCTGTTAACACTTCGTAACCTGTAGATTAAAATAGAGACCTTGAATAGACTAGAGGCCTAACTTCATTTTTCCCTTCGTTTTCTTAAATTATTGCGACAAAGAATTTGAAGAAAAACAAAAAAGCAATCTAGCGATATTTGGGGTTGACAGTAAAATGTAATTTGTGTCTAGCACGCTTGGAGCTCAATGGCGTGTGAGACGCAGGTGGCCGAAAGTAAGATTCCATTTTCGACTTCCTGACTGCGAGATCTGTTTTCACGCTCTCGTCAGGGGAATAGATTGAAACAAGTTCGTGCATTTATTTTCGATTGGAAAACCATTGATCAACGTACCCTTAATTACCGGCCGGGTTGAAAGTATCTGAAGCGATCTGGGCTGCGGCTCAGGCAGGTAACACAAGAGTGACCGTGCATAACGAGGAACAGTGAAGCAATCTACAGTGGCGCGTCGCGATTCAGTGCGCCTCACAAACATCATTCAATAAATATCCATCTGTTAGAGGTACTTTCAAGAAAACAAAAAATTAAAGAGAGACTGTGCTACGGATCACGTAGGATGACGTGTACTTTTGACACACGAAGGCTTTGCATGCTACGCCGATCACGCACAACACGTTTCTTATCTGTTTAGTTTTTTCATTTTTGTTTTTAATTGATGGGAAAACAAAGGGCAGTTTCCTATGTCATTTTTTGTGACAATTTGCATGCAACCTGTGGCAGTGACAAAACGTTTGAATTAAGGGGAGATTTAATCACGCTGATACAGTAGGACTTTACTGGAAAGTGGCCCAGGAAGATGACCAGATGCAGATAATTTTAAAGATAAAAGTTCTTCCAGTCTGGCACAGGTTGCCTGGTGTTTGTCTTTGGATGATGTTTCCAGGTGCGATTCTTAAACATAGCACTCTGATAGGTTTATTAAAACATGAAACTTCATCTTGTATCCCAAATAAAAATCACGAGCAGAATTAACAAAATATAAAATGAACGATAATGTAGTTGAGTACACTACGAATTAGACCCAATTAGAGTGTAGCGTAATGCAAAGTGCATTTTACTTAACACATTAAACTTAACCCGACACAGCCCCACGTATCAAGATTTATAACTGATGTCAATCTGCGTAATAATGTAAATGGCATTTTACCGGACGAAAATAGGCCTAACCTAAAATGACCTTCTTGGCGTTCAAAAAAGTAGCTGCAGGCGATGAACACGTGACTATCACGTGTGATTATGTGTGCGATTGCGTTAACTTTGATAGACACTTTCCACTCATATTTAACTGTCTCTTAGGTTTCTACGTTCTCAAGAAGTTGACAGATCTCTTTTGGAACGGGATTGTACCTCATCAAAGCCTTGCCGTAAGCTCAAATCTAGCAAAAAAATGTTTGAGTAAAAGGCCTATCTATCAGAACTTGTGGAGGCTACATATTTTTTAATGTTTCGTCTTCTTCCAGGTTACGACCTTATGAGTATGGATTGCAAAAGGAGGCAAACATGCCCTTGACAGTTGAAAGACCTTGCCTGGGAGGGGCTTTATCAGGCGCGGGTCCAGGTGGAGGCGCACCCGGCGCACGCCCCCCTTTTTTCGAAGACCAACGATTTTTTGACCAACGATTTTTTTTTTGCCTCACATCCGAATCGTCTGATATGCAAAATGTGCTTCCCAGATGCTGGGAAATCACATATAAGCGCGTCTAGAATTCAAATTTTCTTAGGGGAAGAGGCATACCCCCATCGTCGCTTCGCGCCTTCGGCGCTCGCTCGTTGGCCTTCGGCCGAGGGTGTGTGCGCCCCCTTTCTCAAAATCCTGGATCCGCGCCTGTTTATAACATTGCAAAAAGAGCAGGACAGGGGTTAAGGAAAACGGCAATAATACGACTCAGGGTTTGTTACGAAACTATTTGCCCCAAATGCCATAAAAGAATCTACATTCAATGAAAAATCTGCTAACTCTTGTCTTTAACTTAATTTTAACAAGTATAGCTGAAAGGGAGAAACAACTAGTGTACTCTTTTAGTGGACCATATCAGCTAACTAACTTTAAACATTTTAATACGGTACTGTTATAGACTAAATTTCAAATGCGATATTAAAGAAACATGCGAAGGAATTCGTGGTTTTGGTGGTACAAGAAAGTTACTGAATTTGATCCTACTGAACAGCTGAAGGACTCGTGGTATGTGTGGACACGGAACTATAGGTATTAGTGTAAAGTTTGCACCTATGAGCAGACTGTCGTCACACAAAAATCAAGCCTTCGATGTTCCAACTTCTGTTCTTACGATCGGTGAGTTAACTTTGAGAAACGAACAATCTTCACGGAAGGGACAGCTATAGCTTCGAATTTAAAACTAAAGCACAGTTGTTTTAAGTTGCCATTAGTGTGGTTTTTCGTTTTTTTTTATCCCAACTTGCACATACATGAAACGTTTACACTTTAAGATAGTTTTCAGGGGGAATGCAAGAAAAATAAAGTAAAGAGCTGTGCGATTAACTTTTCAAATGCAGTGAAATGCTGCAGAGATTGACTAAGTTTTTGGCTGCCAACGAATCTCCCATTTTTGTACCTTCGCCTTAAGTGCTGCAATTTTCCCCACAACCTTCAGAGATGACCAGACCTTTAAATCTAACGAGAGAGCATCGAAACCTCCCGCAGAAAGTGCGATTCTCAAAGGAAATACTCGGAATAGATCAGGAAAAATGAATCATGGCAAAAGCGAATTAAGTCTTCCTTGGGGACGATGGGTTCAGGGTAACCATGAAGAACTGAGGTAGCCAGAGAGGGGTTAGCAGGAGGACTATTGGGGTTGGCTCTTGACGTTAAGGAATTACTTCACGGTCTGAGTATCAACTCCCTAGACTTTACGAGTAGTTAAACGAGTCAATATACATTGGAATTTCAGTCGTCAAATTCCATCTGGTTTTAATATAATCAAACGTGATTTAGTGTCTTTCTTCTTTATTCAAATGAAATGCTTTGTCAGTTAATTTTAAGCTTCTCTTGAAAATGAAATTCAGAAATAAAATAGTTTGTCAGGAAAAATGACAAATCGGTTGTTTTAAAGCAAAAGTATTAAATACAGTTTGGAACCAAATGTAAATGTCTCCTTTCTCTTCATTTCTGGTAAACATTTGATAGTCTTCGGAGGACCTACCGCAGGCAGACCTAAACGTTCGAGACAACAATGGATGCAGCTTTTCCCGTTGGAAATGTTTGTTATTTTCTTAGTTCAGTTAATCAGTGAATACTGTAAGGTAACAACTATTAGCGACTGTGCAAAGAAAAAAGTCATCTCACTTCAAGGATTGTCAGAGTATGGACCTTCTGTCTACTGTTCTTAAAAGTAGTAGGATCAGAAAACAGATGTTTGGAAAGGTAATATATTGAATTAAGGAACCTTTCCGAAATAAGATAAGTTTATTGATAACATTAAAAGGAACATGCAGTCCCCTCCATTTGAATTAGTTTACCCCGTCATCCTAATCGAAGAATGGTCATGTGACAACATTTTATTACTTATTTGTTAAATTCATGCAGGATAACTCGTTGGTTTACAATAGATTTAGTTTAAGCTCGAATTGCTTATTTGGCATAAGTTTTGTCGAAGCATAACAAGGCGCATAACAAGACCTACGGAAACGTGGCAACTCGTGAGTGGGTCCTGTAATAATGCTGGATAAAGATAGGCGTATGGGAAACAATTCACCATGAGCTATAGGGGAATCTAAGGCTACCCTGAAATGTTTCCATAATTGGGGAACAATGGTGAAATAAATTTTGACCTGAAAACAACATTCATTTTACCCTAAAAGCGAATTAATTGCCTTTGCAATTGCAGACAGGTGCAAAACAAACAGTTGCCATAGCGATAAAGTTTTTCTGTTTCCATTGTCGAGTATAATGTAACCATTACGTACAGGGTTCTAGCACTGTTAACATCCCTGTTTATTGATTTATCTTTTTTTTCAACTTAGGCGGAAAACAATCCTCGTGTGGCTATAAAGCGATAATAAGCGATGGGATTAATGATATGATATACCCCCACTTAGATAATAAAATGGTGGGGTAAGAAAAATAGCATTTTTAGCGCTGTCAATACGATACGTTCTAAATTACAATAAAAATTCAAATTTGAGCGAAAATGTTGAACGACATGAGACTGTAATTTACAAAACGCAATCAGCATTTCCCACTTTTGAAGGTCTTTTCGTGGCGTTGAATACCCTTCAAGAATTCCAAGGACTGAATAATTTAATCAGCCAAGCTGTTCATCGGTTTTCAGAGGTATTTTTCCAACGTTAGAAGGAATGATTGAGTTTTTGATAGTAAGCAGATTTAAAAAGACAAAAGAAAGAGGTGTGCTTGATTACTTTGAGGTTAGGAATAAAAATGAGTAACATTGGGGTCAGGGGAATGGTGGGGGCATTGAGAAAAAACGGCCTCAAAAATCGATTGATTAAAAGACCAGAGAAGAGGTAATAAACATTGAAGGAGTAAGGCGTACCCATTAGCGTTTTCAGAAGTTCCTGGCTTTTTACGAAATTGAAGATAAGTCATAAGAAAATAGGTCATACTGATAACGAAACAATTATGGCAAAACAAGATATAAGAGAGCAAGTCACAAGAACATAAGTCATAAGAAAATATTTCATAATCCTAGAAAATAAGTCACAAGGACATTATTTATAATACTCCTTATGGCAAGCAAGTACAAGACTGAAACAAATTGTTAGAAAATAAGAAAGTAACTCATAGAAAACAAACAAGTCTTAAAACACGAGTAACAACAAGAGAAATAATATTAAAATGGTTCATAAAGTACAAGCTGTATTGCATGAGTGAAGACATATATTTTTCAAACCTCACCACCCTTTTGTCAAAGTGGGATATATTATGTTACCGTTCCCATCACACAAGGGCGCTGCAAATAAAAAGAGCTCTGAAAAAACATTTATGTGTAAGATATTGGCGTCTTTCGAGCTCACAGCTTCACCTGAAGTGTACACCCATAGGTAAAACTCAGAAATCACAGCTCACTATTTTTATGGAGGCAAATTCGTCATGACATTTAAAAAAGCAAGACAAAAGGAAAGTAAACATAAGAAAATGCTCAATAAGAAACTAAGTCATTAGAAAACAACTGAAAAGAAGATAAGTCAAACGAAAGTAAGTCATAAATAAATAAGTTAAAGAAAAAACTTATCGCAGTAAAATACTTGATAAGGTCATAAAGTCATAAGTCATAGTCATAAAGAAATATTTTCTGCCGTATTTAATCGTTTCGCGTCTTCAAAGGTTTTCAACTGCTGGTGTCATTTCTTATCTCTCGGATAGTCCAATTCAATTTGTCAGATTTATTGCGGCTGTGCAAGTTTTCATTTTTCTCATTTTTAAAATCATGACAATCACCGTGTGATTAAGCCATTTGCTGCCTATAAATGTAATATGCATAAATGTATGACTGGATTCTTTTTGCTATGATTCTGTAGCAAAATTCATATTTCAAGTGTCTCTTAACGTTTCTCCCTGTGGAAGGTTAGTGCGGTGGATATATAGAAATTAAATATAAGCTGAAGTGCAAAGGAGCCTTTTGAGGGCAGTAAAATCGACATCTTTCAACCTTCGTGATTGACGAGGCTTTTATCTTTGCTCCGTCTTAGTTAGGAATCGCTTAAGGGACAGTCCCCCGCCACTATGCCGTCAAAGTCAAGGGAATACGGCACAACATACAAAAGAAGATTAAAGGTTTCTTTAAACGGTAACTCTGATAGGCCAACAGGGGTCGATTAATCCTATCAAGAAAAAGAAGAAAAAACAATATTTTAGTGGCATTTGTGCTGCTAGAGCGCATTCAGAAATGTGGTCAGCGTATTTTGGTCGTTTTAATCGTAAGGTGAGGAGCAAGTGTAACCCTGTTGAAAGGTTTATTCTTTTGCACTTCAAGGTCCATATTGCGTTTATATTGCATCGAAATAGCACAGGCAGAATTTTTTACCTTTTATTTTTCAGTCACACCACTTAACTTTGAAAATATCTTTACTCTCCAAAAATATTACACATTGTGAGGTTATGAATGTGACGTCATTAAATAATCTGAAAGTTTGGGCAACAAACTATGCTAAGCTACAAAGCAAGGCTCTCTTTATGTATAAATATTACATCTTGAACATACAGTTAACCTGTTACTTTACTTTGAATTTCCTATTATTCTAAAAAAATGAATTATCTTTTTTAAAGGTGTGAAAATTAACCGTGCCAAAGACTCACTAACCTCCTATAAGAATAACCGATTGAGACATTCTTCCTTTTATTTTTTTCTCTTGTCAATCATTTTGACATATATAACAATCATCAAGTAACTAAAAATCGATTAGTTCGATAAATATTAACAGAAAAAAATCTTTTTTTTAATAAATCATCCAAGCCAAATACTTTGCATCTTTCTCAAATGTTTACCGTTCCCCATAAAGATATATTCTTTGATGCTCAAAATAACCTTCCAAATGTTTCCTCAAAATATATAAATAGATGGTATAGTTTCAATTACTATTATCACACAAGCTATAGACAACAGTAAAATCTCCCCAAGCTTAGTCTTCACATAGAACGTGATTAAATATATTGTAGATTGAAAGCATTCACGTTGGTTCAGGTCTCATGTTTTGATTACCTGAAACTTTTTAAATACGTTTTACGAGTGTAGACAATTTAAAATAAAATTTCGTGTTTTATGGTAGACTATTTAATTTACAACTCGTCTTTAAAACGAATACATGCTTACTTGGGATGGACTTTCCACTTCGTAATTTTTTTAAATGGAATGAAGCAGATTTCGTTTTGCATTGATTTTCGACAATTTGTTCGGTTAAAACGTAAAAACGTAAAATTGGGCAACGGAGGATTTTAACGCCATGTAACAGGTCCAGGTTCAACAACGATTTAAGTAATTTTACTTACATATACCGCGATGTGAACTTCTTAAATAATCGATAACAGGTATTCGGTTAAATATAATATGGGTCACACTATAGTTTCAGAAGAAATTGTCCCATGTTTATCTTGAGTTAAATGTACTTTACTCCTTCTTCAGACAATATGCACTAAAAGCCGATAATATTCGTTCCCCTCGATGTTCCTCGTCCACTGTTTTTAACACCGGCTCAAATATTCCAAAGCCACTGATTCCAAAGAATTAAGTTTCTTCATTTTTTCAACTTTTCTTGAACTATTTGAAATTTGTCTGTTGTGATGAAACTTAAGATTCAGTGAAGGAATTTGGGGCAAAAAGTAGGCTGATTTTTATACTGATCGAGGTCTGATGAAGTTTCGATGGTAGTGGCATGTTTGTCACAGTAGGATGTGATTGACAAGGCGAACTGAGCAGAGTTCGATAAAACCCTAAAAGTCGCATTGCTCACGTTACGGAATTAAAAAGGAGCATTAAGCGGTATTCTTTTTCTCAAAAAGATTCTATTTCGTCAATCAATGCGTGAGACGTTGCAGGAAACTCTTAGCTCGTATGACAGGCCACAAATGCAACAATTTGTAACTCGATAAAACCTCACGAAAAGTACTTTGTCTATTTGCGTCCAGAATGCAGCATCGTGTGAGCAAACACCATTTGAAAATTTTCTTTCCTAATGGACGAAAATGTCTCATGGAATAATCTGTAATTTCATCAGCGTACAATTCTAGTTTTCATCAAGATTTTGTCTGCGGTTCCCTAATTGTCACGTTTTGCGAGAACTGATCCATGAAAGAAAAGAATCAAATCTATGATGTGAAAGACTTAGAGACGTTTTACTGTTTACTAGGATCGACTCAGAATGATAAGTTGAGTGACTTTGACAAATTTGATGGAAAATCTAGCAGTAATTTTGGAATACTTCAAATTACCTTTTTCGTAAGTTTAAACTTGATTTAGAAAGGAAAAAATCTTTGTAGTGCTCCCTGTAAACATTTCCTCGAAAAATGAAAGATAAATTAAACGTTTATATAATGTCAAAAATGATCAATCTCTTACTGTAAAAGTGGGAGTATTGACATATTTATCACCTGTTAAAATTCTGGTTCACGTTTGTAAGTACTGGACGTTACAGACCCGTAAGTTAAAGATGAAGTATTGTGGGGTAGATTTCGTTATATCGAATACGTATATTTAGAGCGATGAGATCTTTCTCTTGGCTTGCTGTAAGCAGGCGCGTAACAAGGATTTGGTCCTGGGGATGAAATTTGAACTAAACCAAACAACGACAGAGGCACGCCGGACAGCAAAGCCCTCTTAATGGGCGTGGGGTCCAGAGGCCAGCCTCATGGCATTTGTTTGTTATGAGAGTCGCAAGTCAGGGGACAGGGCACCATATCGTAATACTTTTCCGTAAAAGCAGGTGATTTTGGCGCATTATTTTTTACGCACTTGAGTCATTCCTCGTAAGTGAAGACCCAAAATCTCTTGACAATCGCACCCGTGACGCGAATTTCGTTCATCCAGTGAGGGATTCAGTATTTTGGTATTGAAAATAAGGACACCACCAACGCAACTTAAGTATCTCCTGTAATGATAGAAAATACCATCCGAATTATCTTTCAGGTCGAAAGAAAGAAATCTTTACACGACATGGAGTATCGTCATTGGCTACCTCAAGTGAAAATACAAAAAAAAAAAAAAAAAAAAAAAAAACGCTAAGGGGATGAGGGGGTTTTTTCATACTTTACCAGGCAGTACCTTCACAATACTTCTTCTGATTCTGAAACTTCTGCTGCAGAGGCAATGATCAGATCACACAATAATCACGTGCAACATAAATATTTTGGTCACAAACGAAGGTCATGCGAAATCAAGCTGAACCTTTACATCTTTGCAATACCGAAATTTCTCCCACTCTGCCGAGGGTGAAATAGCAATCCTAGTAACCATTCTCATGTGCCTGGCATTGCAGTGCTGTTTCTTTGTTTGATCTTGTCATCATCTCAGCATTGTCATACGTTATCATTAACGTCACTATCGTCATCATATTCGTTATCGTGTTAATGATCATCGTCATCATTTTATTTTGTCTAATAAAGGTAATTGTCGTAAAAGTTTTCATTATCAAATCTTCAACCGAGTAATATTTGTAAGTCGTTTGTTATCTTGAATTATTTGTTGTCATTTTTATTAATTTTCAGAAATGTCATCATTGTTATGTTGTCATGATCGACGCCATCTTGTTGTCATCACCAATGGTTTCATCTTTATCTCCAACGTAGTCAGGTAGTCAGGGTAATCCTGCCGCTAAGGGGTCTGTTTTCGTTTGGTCTTTTACTTGTCCCTCGACGTCAGGGAGCAACACACTCCTTAATCAGAAAATTGAGATCTCCAATCAGGGTTAAGAACACTCAACTTTTATGAATATTCATAATATTTTGAATTCAAAGACAATGAAAATCATGAATGGAAACAAGCTTCTGTTTCACCAAAAATAACACATTTTCGTAAAATCCACTTCTGATTGTGATACCACACACTTAATTGGAAGGAAAACAACATTTGCAACATACGCCCCTTGAAGATGTCTTTAGAATCACCCCACTGAGGTATCCAAAAATCAACTAACCCAGCATACTGCAAATGGGACAGTAGTACCGTATTCCACATTCCCTGGGTAATAACTCTAATTTATGGAAACTTAATTTACTTAGCGGTGGACCTAATCTCCGTAAAGCTTTCCTAAGCTTGTCTCTGAACGGCGGGTGATGATTACTGGAACTTTCGTAGATTGAGCAATCAACTTAGAAGTCTGGGTAATTTATGAAAATATCGAAATGTCTGCTTTGCAGTCTCTCTCAACTTTGGGGGAGGGGGATGGGTAATGCAAAATCAATTATATCAATTTCACTTTAAAAATTTGTTCATTGTTCCATTTTAGGGTGAGTCCGTGAAGAACATATCTCTTATATGTTGTAATGTCACGTCTTTTTCATTTATGCTATTGTCAGACGCGCAAGCATCACGAATCCCATCTTGACATCGCATAAGAAGCCATTTGAATTATCCAAATAGTAAGTTTGATTCAATTTCCGAGAGCAGTTAAGCCTCACTCATCCATTACATTCAAGAACCTTTAGCCGAACGTTATTTGCGTTAATTTGATATGATTTTTTAATCATGATCTCAACATTTTTGCATTATTAATGGGCAAAGTCTATTACGGAACCGTGGGCTATAATAATTGGATACGTTGAGTCATAGCCACGCTTTCAAAAAAATACACGCATTTGAAATGAGGAGAAGATATCGTAAGCTATTATCTGAAAACAGAATTGAACAATGAGTATGTACTCTGTTACTAATAGTTACCAATATGTTTGCGAATGTTGTGATTTCTGGGCAGACGAATGCAGTTATGAGAAGTTTCAAAACTTAACATGAAGGAAATATAACAAGCAAGGTCAGTTGCCACACAGGGTGTTGCACGGGGGTACTTTCCATGGGGAGAAATATTTTCCAAGGGGCAAGATACATTGTGTTAGATAATATGGTAATACAAGCCTCTGTTTTCCAAAAAAAAAAAAAAAAAAAAACTTCAGGGCCGAGAATTTTTAAAGTTGGCCACCCCGTTGGCCGCCCCATTCCCAATCCACATCCTTGCCTTCGGGACTGGACGATTGTCTCTCCTGAAAACCAGCACTCAAATAAAAACGACAACATCTTGTTGAGTCTTTCTCTTTAATTACATGATTTTAGAAAAGTTATTTCAGAATATAATTGACACTTTTTTATTATACATATATTGCACGACTTTTTTCATGTTTTGCATCTCAAACCATCCTAAAAGATTGCACATCTTTATCTAGATACTGTGAAATATTGGAGTAATGCAACTCGGGAAGGGGAAACCCCCTCCGATAAACTACATGTAATTACATCAGGAAATAACAGTGCATTTGGCTTCATATTGCTACAATGACCTCTGTTGTGTATCGTTACACCCATTCTCTCCATCTCAAACCCCATAAACACCTATGACTTACCTAACCCTGTCCCCCACATAAATAGAATCCTTAAACGGCGGGACTTTGAACTTTTCAATAACTATAATTATATTAAGTTAACCTTCTTAACAATAGACCAATAATTCAAGCATGCACCTTTGTACATAAAGGACAACTGTCGACAGCCAGTATAGTAAGTGATCAAATATCATTAATGTCTGGGCTGGCAATTGTCAATAAAATACACAAAATTTAAGAGAAGAAGATTATGATAAATAAAGCTTTTTTTTCTCTTTTCTGCCACATATTAATAACATGGTGTACATTAGTGTAAGACTAACTTCATGTATATTTGAATAAGCTTTACTCCATCATAGATATGTTAAGCATGGTAGTAGTAGATAAATAATCATTTAATCAAATTACTGTTTGATTTAATCAGTGGGTGATACACTACAGACTGGTCCCACTTACCTTTCCACCAAAAAGTCAAAACCCCTTTTGCCCTCTTCCCCCGCCTCACTACTTACCATCAACCTATCCCATCTCACTCACATCCAGATAATTATCCGTGGGTGACAGGAGCTGCGCCCTTCTTTGCCAGAATTAAACCCGTATTACCCATAAAAATTACTAAAATTTCCACAAATGTATTAGAGAAATAGGTTTTGCTCAGAATTTTTTTGGCTGCCTCCCCAGGCAGCCCAGGAAGGCAAACGCGTTACTTCCCTCACCCACATGACCTTTATGAATTCTAGGGTATCTTTTTGTAAATACCTCTCACTAAGACATGGACCAAATGGCGACTGTATCCATCATATATCTGCCAAACTTTGAAGATTTCCTTCAACTTCATCTATAATTCCATCAAAATATTTAAATAATATTGATAAACGACTTTACGAATGGCATTTTCGGAAATTAGAACCACTCAGTTTTCTGACTTACAAATCATATAAACAAGGGAGCTGTATAAAATCATAATTTCTCGTAAACTAAGGTTCTCAGTAGAACTTTAAAAAAGCTCAACGGCCTCACACTCTACCATAAGTAAAGACTGTCTCTTTAACTTGCAAATAAACCCTCAGATGACTCTATTTCTTCCTTCCTCAGTAGAAGAAACTTGCAACCTACCTATTTTACCTCACTTTAAATGAGCAAACCTTTAAAAAAAAGTATCGTATACTTTCTCTCGCTTTTATGCATGTTTGTCTAGTTTCTCACAGCCGCGTTTGCTCTTCCTTCTTGTCCATGATGAGCCATTGATTTTCCAACCAGCCGTTTGCGGTAATCGCCGATCAGTATGACATTACCGTGTTCTCCTTTGTATTTAAAATAATCACCTATCCTCGTCATACTAGGATAAGCTCGCTTCCAACCCCGGATCACTTTCTCAGATATCGTAAAATTTAGCCGAAGGAACAATTAAAGATAGCTCATATGTGCCTTTCGGGATTGATTCTTCTCCCCGTTCGTTTCCCCATGAGCGCATCTAAAATTCGCGCTCAAATTCAGTCGCAAATTTTGACCTCTAATTGCCAAGGCGCCTTCGTACCACATTTTCTGCTTCGGGTAGAGGTCCCGAAGGATTCAATGATGAAGGAGACCCCTCGCAAACTCAAGACGGCGACTGGTCTCAACGAGGAGTTTAATCTGACATTTAAACCCATCTTAGTAAGATATTCGCTTGTTCCGTAAATTACTTGCAAGAAATATTTCTAGCAAATCCTGCAAAAACCTGAACGTTGATTGGATGATCAGATGTGGTATCGCTAATCAAGTTTTTAATAGAAAAATTGGCCTTGGGAATTTTAACTAATTTTATTTGCCCGTGACGAAAATGTCTCTCTATTAATCATTTAGAATTGAGGGGAAGCATGAAATGCGTAACGCACACAACGATTATTCCGTGTAGGTTCGGTCCCGGCGGACATTTAGGGCCATTGTCAAACGAATGCAATCAAGGCGTTAGTGTCATTTTGTGATTGACCTTGCGATAGAACGGTCTTAACTGTCCCCCTTGCTCTCGACCCTCTCTGAGAAGTATAAGTAACCGGAACTTGGAGAAGATGTCGCACTTTCGATGCGGGAATAAAACTTGATCTGACGTTAAATAATTTGATAAACCAAATGAAGTGGCAATTTCTTATCAGTTTAAAAGAATGTCGTTAATTGGACAGGCAGCTTACATGTATCAAATGAAAACCGACCAGGGAGGCCTATTGATGAGATTTTGGCAAAGATTAGTTTAAGCAGGGAGTTGCAACTCCCTGATTTAAGGGAGAAAGATACAAGTTATGGTTAGAAACGGGATGGTTCTGTCCATCACGAATGTATCAAACCAACTAACGAACTGTCTCCAAAGGCGGTGGTCGTTTCTTCTTGGTTTTCTTCCAAAAATTATAATAAATGTATGAGTATTAAATATCTTCCCTGCAGTATACTCTGTTGGTGTTCTTGCAGTAAAAATTTACGCATTGAGAACTGGCCTAGCCTTCTGAACAGTCAAATAATATAACTTTTTGTGAAAGATATTTCAAGTGTATCTCACAGAAAGTAGAACCATTTTATACACCATCCCAAGACTGAGCTTCCAAGAATAAATTTTAAAGGAATGAAATCCATTTGTTAAAATAGTGATCAAAGTATCAACTCTTACATTGAGATCTTTTACTCTGCATGTTTACTTAAAGGGTACACTTATTCCAGCATATTTTCCATAACCTTGTTAATTAAAACTGACATATTACAACTGACCTACTTCTCTCAATAAAACCTAAACACATTTAAGAAGGCCATGTTGAGAACCTTCAAATTGCGCTCCTTCCAAACAAACCGAATGCACTCACTATATCTTATTATTGACCCGAATATCAAAAGAACAACTGTTGTTCTAATAAAAATCTTTAATTGATTAGATTAATAAAGTGTCAAACTGCCTCTACCTCTCACACAATGGAAAATTTCAAATATCAATCGTCGATGTTAATGATTGACAATTTTGATAGCACCAAAATAGCAGAAAATACTCTCTTTCGGAAGAAAAGAAAAGTATGTCAGATTCGTATCGTAGCCTCGTGCACAACGGTTCACTCAGCCTGTCAATGCAGAGTAAGCTACGTCATAATTCTTTTTAAGTCCTGAACGATAATTAACTAAAACATTGATTTACTTGATCAAAATATTGGTATAAATAAAGGAATATCCGTAGAATAAGGAATAATAAATAACAAATAAATAAATGTGTTTGTGGTGTTTTGTAAGTATTTATTTAACTTTTTGGCCGATATCATTTGTCTAAAAATCACATGCTTGTCCTAAATCTTTTCTCAAACGTGTGATTTTGAGGGCTACAAAAATTCTTAAGGGTAACTTGAAGCCAAAAGTATCCGTCTATTTGTTGTACACAAGTTTTTTTTTAATAAAACGAATATGACTTTGACATCATCAGCGGCGTAACCTATCCTTAAGTTCCAGTTAAATACCGTCGAAAGGGAATTTGATCTACAAAATTCAGCGATCATAGCAGGTGACACGAACAAAGTCGAAAAGGAGAGTTGGATTTTCATGCCTTTGATAAGTGACCCCCTGGTCAGCCCTACTACTGCTATGTTCCCAGGATGAATCATCACTCTAGAATGTGTCTAAAACGTGACTTTAGCTCAGAGCCTACAATGGACTTCTACCACACTATGAAACAAATTCACCCTTTTCCTCCCTCCTCGATTCTGGAGCACCCTTAATTTGGACCATCATCCAACAATGAACTAGAAATGTAAGTCATGAGACTTACTGCAAAATTGACATTTATTTCAATGTTTGCCAGAAAGTTGCAATCATATTGTCAATCTACAACCGTTGACTCCAATAGGTCAAAGATCAAGTCACGTGATAGCATGAGTTAGCTATGGGTGTTGTGGTATTTCTTTTGTTTTTTATAGTAGTACAAACCTTTTCCATGGTATTTCGATATCGTGGTTGCTAACACCAATTGTATCCGGCCTAAATCTTCCGGAAGGAAAAGCTTAACGTTATTCACGAATGGCTCAACAATTGTTTCTGTAAATATGGGGCAGCAAAGTTTTGCTCACCTGCATTGCAGCTCGCCCATATAGGATGTGTAGGTGTGTCCACCGACTTAAAGCAAGACGACTCGTAATGTTTATTCAAATATGCTTTCAGAGCGAATGTTTTGTCACACCTTTTGCATTGGTAGCTCTTGTGTGAAGAATGAGTTTGCATGTGGGCCCTCAGATTGGAACGGTCTGCGAATGCCTTTCCGCAGTGCGCACATCCGAATGGTTTCTCTCCAGTGTGGGACCGCATGTGCCCCTGAAGCAGCCACGGGCGGGAAAACGACTTATTGCAAACAGTACATTTATGCTTCAGATTGTGTGTCAGGATATGCATCGCCAACGCGGGCATGCTGACGTATACCTTACCGCAGACTTCACAGTTCTTTGCTAAGTGACTGTCCAGGCTACGATGCGTTTGTTTGTGACGAGAAAGGTTCGAAGAAGTTGCGTATTCTTTGCCGCATTCATTACAGCGGTACTTTGTTCGGGAAGACTCCAGGTTCGGCAACGTCGACGCCTCCCGCCTTCGAGATCGACCGTCCGTGACGAGGAAAGCCTCATACGACAAAAACATCTGTTTGCTTTCATTTTGACACGAGGCAGGAAGTTTCAAATGGTCGGTAGAGGCCGTTTCATCGTTGAGATCAGTCTCTTGTTTGATGTGGCCGAGAAAATCTGTTGAACTGACAGGATCGGCTGCCTCGTTGGACGGAGAGGTTTCCATTGGATGGAGGGAGGTCACATGATTGTCGGAGGAGAGAGGGGAATTGGCTGTCTGAAAATTTGGTGGTGAGGGGGGTGTTGGTGGTGTGAGGTTAAGATCACGAACATAACCTGCAGACGGATACAGAAAGAGAAACAAGGAAATAAACATGACTTTACCACAAAAATTTAGGTGATGGTATCCTAGAGAAGAAGAAATGTAAGATAAAACAAGCATAGTCTATATACTCTTCAAATGTATTCAGCCTATATGAAAAAACGGTAAATTTTGTAGTATTCTTCTGTATGGAAACTAATGCAACCTAATTTAAAACCGTTTAAAGTAATACATGTTGGATACGTGTAATGATAATGCACTGAAAGGAAATTTACAAACTATTAAAACACCTACATTTTGCACAAAGCTTTGTGTTTTCTTCAGATAAAATTTACATTGAAACGAACGACTCTCTCTCTCTCTAAGGTAAAAGAATATAGCGAAACGTTTTTCTCTTGCCTCTCGGTACATTAAGCTTTAATGTCTATATTTTTCAACATTAAGCTACAACATCACTCTAAAATTCCTACAGTGGCGAATTAATTTCATAAAATTTCAATGAAGACGAGAGTTTTCGCTTCCGCTTAATTACTGCTTTCGCTTACGCTTCAAAATGATACAATAATTGGAACCAAGACTCGAGCAAAATCTTCAGAAACAAGACGAACTTGTGGCGCTGCACTTTATGCTCTAATGGCCTTCCTTATATAGATTGATTATAAATGCACCTCCGAAAATGTTGACACACTAGTTGCACGGCCAATTTTCCGTGCTATGTTAAAGGGAAGAAAAAGAGGTCTAATAGAAAACGCCATTATCACTGGAAAAATTGGAAGATAAAATGGAAGGCCAAGATGACGTCTTTTAACGGTGGTAGTTTTAAGAAAGTCAACATCCACTATCTTCTCTTTTATTAGTTAGACTGAAGAATAGAACCATTTATGAAGGAGGAAAAAGCGAAGCTAGTCAACTGTGGACAAATTCAGTTCCCCGTGAAGACAAAATGGAGGTAGAATCAAGCAATGTGCATTGGTGGTTGGCTTGTATTGTCATATTAAACCCTAGGGAAAAGCAAGCATTGTTTGTCTAAGTCGGAATCTATTTTCATTTTATGACAATGATATCATTCGATATGGTGAATTGAAACGGAGGAAAATTTATTGGTAAAGAAGAAGCAGGCTTTTAATTTTCTTCTAAGATTCATACAGTTAGTCCTTCTGCTAATTGTGCACAAGGCAGAGAGAAGACATTGCTATTTCACCTTTGAGATAACAATACGTCTGCAATTATTTTGACTCGGTGTGCTGGTTGCTATAAGGCTGATGCATGCACGGTTAAAAATTTCTGTAGAATTACAGAATAGAAAATAGAGAAATACATAAGAAATACAGCAAAAGTGCTGTCAATTTTCATAAATTTACATCACTTTTCCGTATTCTTTTTGTATTTCCTTTTTTTTTTTTGTTCTGTAATTCTACAACATTTTAAATACATTTTTAACAGTGTGTCATTATCTGTCTTATTTAGAATCGATCTATGCCCGACACTTTCAACTTTTCAAAGGGGAAAAAGCGAAATAAGAAAGGGGCCATACCTTTTTTCTTTTACTATGATCTTAAAAGGAAAATGCAGTCTCCCTCTGAATTTGAATTAATGCACCCCGTCATCCTAATTTAGAAATGGTTCCTATCGATCATGTGACAGCGTTTTTGTTACTCATTTGTTAAATTTATACAGAATAATAACTCTTTGGTTTACCTTCAATATTTAATGTGTTTATACAGAAACATAATGGAAGGTACTTGTGAGAGAGATAAGATGAGATTCGTAAAGATTTAGAAGATTTTTGAAAATAAACTTGGGGTGACTGCTTTCTTCCTTTAAATGGAATAATCAGTGGCCCCATTCAGTAAACTCGCACAAATCTTCTCATACTTCCCTTACGTGGACTTATCATTACGTTTCAAACATACAAATATTGCATTTTTAAACATATTAATTAAAGGTAAAATAAGGCATTAGTTTGCACAAATGAAGCAATTCAGTTACCAAAAAAAAAAAATTGTCACACTATTTCAAAAGAGCCATTTATGAAGTAGGCTACTAGGGTATACTTATTCAATTTAAGGGTAATTCATTTTCCTTGAAAGTAGAAGTAGCATCATGTATTCCCACAAATCAAAGATGCATGTTAGCATATACATCTCAGGTCAACCCACCACACACAGGCGAGTGCGTTACTACTGGTGAATCAACAAAAGCCGAAAAAGCCTTTGCGCAGGTGTTGGTTTTCTGGTTGTAAGGATTTGTCGGCTCTGTGTCGCGTTTGGAAGGCGCAACAGGTGCCCCAAAGGGTCATTTTTTTCCAAACTATCGACTGCACTTGAAAAGGCAGGCTGTTACAATTATGTTTCCACAAATCGCAATGTGATACCCTCTTAAATATTGCATGCGAGCAGCGTATCATCAGTCAGAATCAGACCGTATTTAGGTACTGCCGTAGTTTAGAAATTTGCAAATATATTGTAACTGTCGTTTCGTTCATCATTTTACTTTACCATCGTAGTAGGTGTCGAATATGTATGCCTCTCTTCACATACATACTCTAACACCTGCGAACAATGACAGATATCATCCACTTTCACTAAATTCATAACCTAATTTGAAGGTATGTCTCGAATGCTGATTGGCTCCAATGTGTAAATATTCATATTGCAAGACGAAGCTTAAACTGTCACATCTTCTGCGATCTTTTCAATTTTACACATTAATTCAATGGAACTTTCTGCATTGAGTTTAAAAAGTTAGAAATCCCAGACTACAACCCCATTGACTTTTGTCGCTTGAAATGCATGGTAATCATACTTGCTTTAGTCGATTTTTCGTTGAATATTTATGATTTGAATTTGTTGTGATCATATATATGAATAGTTAAAAGCCAACAGTTTTTACACAGATCCACGACGAATTTTTGCTCAAGTCTGAGGACGTTGATATTATGAGCGCAGCCAATATAGATGCAGGAATAATACACGTCCTCCGGGCGGGCAACATTTTACTGAAAGATCATGGGAACTTTGCTTGTTCGCTGGCTTTTCAAATCCCAGTTCTGATCCCAGTGCTGCACTTGATGACACTTCTCCACGTTACTGCGTCGCACTTTTATAGAATGTGCGGTGTTTCACTGCAATGGAACGCATCACACCACACCAAAAATTCTCAATGTAGTCAGCTGGTGCACACTCGAAAGCTGCTTACTTTTGCTGACATTCTGCATGCAGTAGAACTATCTGTGGAGTTCGTTCATCGATGAGACTGCGTCGCGAATCTTCCTTTTTGTTGGGTATTTTGGCGTTCAAGTGTTTATGGTAGACCTACGCATGGTTTCCCTCCATGCGTGTGCTGTTAAAGCCGCCCTCCATACACGAGCTGTGCGGATTCATGGTATTGTAATCGACACAATAGTAGCAGCATGTGTATAAGGGGAAGGCGCGAAAATTCCACCCTGAAAGCTTTGCTAAGGCGGAAGCGCCTTGTATGGAACACATATAAAGCACTCTCATGAACTTGCAGTATGAGAAATCACTATTTCTTCACTGAACTAGTTATTTGTAGGAAAGATTGAGAACAACAAAAATCTTGAAGACATTTGTGACACATATGAATATTGCGTCTTTCAACTTTCAGCAAAGTGACGTGTATGCTACTAGGAACTGCCTGTTATACATCCATTGGATTTGATTAACAAATAGTGTTAAAAGAAAAGCCTTGAGCAGTCACAAGTTTGATCTGATCGACACCCTCACTGGTTTTATCAAATTGTCTGCGGTCTCCCACATTGACCTATCGTCCGCCTTTTCACAACTTGTCTCAAAATTCGATCAGTTGTGCCTCTTGGAAGCCATTGGCGGTAACTTACTCTCAAACAAAACTTTGTAAGAACAAAAGAGATGAAGAGGAAATTAATCATTGCGTCGGTAACGAAGGGGCTAAATACAGGGCTCTGATCAAATTATCCCATTGTAGGATCATCGCCTTCAGATCAAAGAAAGCTCCATCGTCTGTCGACGAACCTTCCAAGTCGCCAGATCTGAAACATTTGATTCTCAGACATGTGGTTGAATGTATATCATACTCTACACGTTTGAAGAAAAAAAGTCGCGGTTCTTGAAATCGCAAATGTGTCAAATCTAAATCCGAGATAGGATATCATTAGCTACCACGCGACAGCGGTAGATACTTTCGGTGGTTTCTAATATTGACTGATTAATAGCGATACGTACAGGTCAAACCGATAAGTGCACATCGTCCGTGGACAGGGAGATTCGAGAGTGTTACTAGACTCCTTGCCAGGCGTAATCCGAGCCGACGCGCACGCTTGCAGACCGGCGTTGCCTGCTGTTACATGCACTCGAGGACCATTAACAACTCGCGTTGCTGCACTTGTTGAATCTTTGACGAGATAGCCAGGGTGAGTGACGGACTGCCATACCGACGTCCTCTACCCTTGTTCGCTTCGCAAGTAAACGAGAGCATAGGAAGAGATTGGTTATACGGCGACAGGGGCGGATTTTTGATGTAAAACAGTCCGGACCGCGCGATATAAAACACGCCAGATTACACCTCACGCGCTGTGTCCTCGCGCTCGCGTGTAATTGGTCCGATGTAAACCCATCGAGTTTGTTCTCAAGAAACGAGATCCTACAAGGGGTCGCTTTCACAGGGGTTGTCGTTCGACTTGTCACCATATGGTAAAGGAGAGATGTCGAGTGCCCAGGCATCACTCTGAGAGTGCCATAAATGTTTAGAGGAGGGTTGACCGGCGGAAAACTGTGAACGGAATCATTCGTTCGCAGAGTCTTCTTTCATGGACGTCTGAGGGTATGAAATTTCATATTTTAATGTAAGGTTCTTTCGGTCGTTGGAAATAGACAGAGTGCACTTTGAGGGATTCGACATGCGGCTTTCCTCTTCTTCTGTGAGGACTGCATGGTTCGGCCCATGTTGCAATTTAGCCGAGTCGTCTGGGAAATGTACTTCAGGTTGGTTAGGAAAACAAAACAATGCGGTTATGAAACCGTTGACAATATTTTGAAGTAGTATGGTGACCATGCCGTGACTACTCATATTGCGTGTATTTTTTTTTTTTTTGAGCATGACTGAAAACACAGAACAAAAACAATGAAGTTAAATTTGAATCAGTGTGTTCTGCTCTGAACATTTGATGCCAAGAATGTTTTTATACGAAGCAAACTTTAGTGAAACTTTGAGGTGTTGTTTACCGTTTACAGGTTTTTATGATAATGTAAGTCGAATAAGTTATTCCAGCTTATTTCAACAACGACATATCGAGAATGAAAAATTAAATTTATCGCTCAACTCCTTTTCGGTTTTGCATCCATTTAAGTAAAGAGATGCTCTGGTACTGACAAGTGACTATATGTAGGATACTATCTCAGAGAAAGACGCACGCCTGAAGTATGTCATTAATTAAAACACGGTTAAGTAAGACCTTTCCTTGTAATTGGCTATTGTGGTACGGTCCTAGCTCATAACACTATCCAAAGAGATGCCATGGTAAATGATAAGCACTTTTTGCCAGTATTCTTACCATCAGAGTTGTCGGAAGGTTGTTTAGGTTGGAGGCTGCGCCTTTACAATCCTGGATTTTGACATTTTTGACGTATTTGGTCATTTAAAGACACAGATAACAATTTCAAGAAGGAACGCTCTAAACTGGAAATTATTGAGGGCTACAGCAACCCGTCCCAAAGGCCTTGGATATTATTCGCTATCGAGGAAAATCAGTCAACATCGCAAGAAGCTTTGCAGTTGAGCCAGAAATGTAACTATAAGTTGGTTTTTGACTTCATGCACCTTAATGTCTGGCTCAATTCAATTTGCAACTATTCAGATGCGTTTTACCTACTTACTGGTGTGCAAAGATTGCTATAGACCGTATACATATGACGTCACATGACAGCCCTCGGATGAGGTAGACTCCCAACTAAATGTAGTGCACCATACATTCATCGATTGTCCTCTGACATGACATCAGGATCGGTTGTCAAGTAGATGGGGACGTCATTATATAGGTTTTATATGTGTGATTACAGAATTTTAGATAATTTATCCATGAAAACATAAATTGCAATAATCTTCAAGTTTTCGACTGGTGTATTCGTTCAACAAAACTTTTCATTCATAAACACTTCTATTGATTTCCTGCATTCTGATTGGCCAGCAACCATTTGAGACAGGTCCTAAATTGCATTAAAGACCGGCTTCTTGACAGTTGGGAGAATAAGAATACCTTGCTTTACGTACGCATGGTTTGAGCGTGTAATATATTTCCTATGTGTTTTTCGGAGTACTCGTACTAACTGAAAACAAACGCGCCACACCGTGAAAGCGAACCCGTCTCTCACAACTCACGGTACATGCAGTAATTATCCCAGCACTATAGGGAGCTGCACGCGTGCAAAATTCAACTAACGCAACCACCTTCTGGAGGACAAATAACACACGCGGCGCTAGGTCTTGTAGTAAAGCAATGTGGTGCGTGGCGCGCTGCCCTCCAGAACAATTAGCGCGTCCGCTGAATTTGACCTTTGGTGCAAGCTCCCTATAGAGGTTCTTCACCGACGTCACTGAGCTGCGCGTCTCTCTATTTTGACAGCCAGGCGTCCACTGTACAGCAATTGTAACTAAGGTCTTGTCGTGCGCGCGAATCGATAACAAACCTTCTGCGCATGTTCAGTGACGGCCAGAAAGCCAAACTGAAACGCAATGACGTCACGTGAAGAACCTCTATACTGTGTGCCACTGCGTGTGTAGCTAACTACTGTGTTTGCTGGGTATTGTATACATTGTGCAGTTGTGCCCTGTGTATGTTTACGTCGCTTGCTGGCTAACACGTATCAATTTGACCCTTATGGTAAGTGATGTACGGTTGATGTAAGGCAAAAGAAAGCATATTCAACAAAGACATTGTATTTGTTATATCAATTGACTTAAATTTGGTTCAAACGATTGAGTTTTAAATGAATTTGTTTTAAAGAAGTGAAAATATTTGCGTGGTTCTCCCCTTTCCTTTAGCTGGAGTTGTTTGCTGTTATCTCAAGAAACTAAACATGACGTCATAAGCCCTGAGTAAGCTGGGAGAATTAAAATATGATCTGTAAAATTTTGTCGAAAATTCAAAGCTTTTGTCGATTGCCAGCATTCTAATGTTGAGTGTTTATGAATGGGGATAAAAGCAGGGTGCCCGATCTTAAATGTGATTTGAGACCGACGATGACGTCATCACAGAGACAGTGGACCTCGGCTATCGCCTCGGTCCGCTCAGCCTCTGTGATGACGTCATCGTCGGTCTCAAATCACATTTGAGACCGGGCACCCTCGCATTTATCCCCTAAATTAAAATTTACTAAGTGTATAATGTCGGGTAATTTTTATGTAGGCTATATAAAAATCATTCGCTATTTAAATATGCAAAGATGCAAACAACTCATCTTCGTTTCCTCGTTACTTCTGACCTCTTAGATTCACCTCACGATGACCATTTAATGAATACAACTTCCACCAGGTTTTTAAATTAGAAAAAATGGCTCGAAGAGGGGTCATATATGAAAGGAGTAAATGAAAGAGGTGAAAAGAGTATGACGTCATAAAACACACAACAAAGACCTTTAGTTTGAAGGAGGAGTATTCATCTAAACCCTCTCCCAATATAAAATAAAGAAAACAAGTGAATCAATCTTTAAACAAGTTGTTACTCACAAACAAAATGAATTACAGGTTTTATTTCTTCTATATTTTCAGTTAGATGAGGAAGTAGATAATATCGCCTCCCTGATTTAGGTAAACTACTGTCCGATTATTTTTTTACATGGCAATTAATAAAACAATGAGGAGGCAAAGTAAATCTTACACAGCTTTATTTACCGTTTAAGTTTCACATCGACCCCTCGTAAAAAATTCCGAGATATGTACTCATTTGGCACACACCTAGTCAAGCAGTGTGCGGTATTTCAATCGTTTTAACAAGGGTGTAAATGTTAAGATAAATCACACTCCTCAAGAAATATACTCTTAAACTTTTTTTTCACACGAACTAAAGCGAATTTATTTCCCCCGACTTAAATTTTCTTGAAAACGAACTCTCTCTTAAATTTAATCTTTTCAGTACAAAATTGTGTTTGCACTTATGTGGTTAAAGGAATCGACGCTGCTAAAGCACTTGTTGAATTCAAAAACCAGACTGATGAAAAAAGGAGACGAAATGGAAGAGTGGGTACGATCATTACGGATATCAATCATATTTTGACATTTTCACAAGATGGAGAGAACAATCTGCCATAAATGTGTTTGTATATATGCTAGTTTTGGAGGATTTTTCTGCACATAGGTCAGATCTTACTCTTTTCGTAGTGTAATGATTTATAACACACGATGAATGTGGTTGAGGAAAATAGAAAGACTTAACAGATTTGAAAACGGTACAGATGTTGATAGTGAAAGCCTCACGTACCTCTAAATTAAACGCATCTTCTTAATGGCGATTCGAAGTCTGTCAATGTATGTATATTTTGCTCACGTGACTGATATTCGCGTCTGGGGGCTGGTTTATTGGTTAATGAGAAATAATCACAGCTTTGATGCACAAAGCAACTATACAATAATTAAAGGTTTCTAACAAGTATATATGGATTTTGAATAGTGTTGAAAATGTTTGCTCACACACTTCACGGTTACATTCGAATTTACTGATTAACGGTTAACCAAACAATCGAAACGGCTTAGTTTATGTATAGTTCAAATATAGTAAGGAGCGTATTAGATGGTCATAAACAGGAGACGACGACTCAAGCATAGGTCACTTGTCTTCGTCTGCATCTTACTCATCTTAGACGGACTAATTACTGACATCTTCTTGTGAGATTAGTTGCACGATTAAATGAAATAAATAATGTAAGCGGTTTTCAATACTGCCTGGCAATGAAAGATTATATACCAACCATAAAATTTGGAGCATTTATCAGCTTTATGCGTGTGGGAGGAATATTAGTTTGAAATTAACAGATTTGAAAAGGATGTGTAAAATGTATTTATCCAAGAAATGGCTACAGGAGAGAAAATGTGATAAGGGGGTGGATTGGGAGCAAGTTATGAGAAGGTGCTTAATAGCTGGATGTAGTTGTGACCTTTCGTTTTTTAACCATGTAAACAGTCTATCCCTTTGTTAACAATAAAACCTTATCACAGAAAAATGAAAAAAAAAAACAAAAAACAAAAACAAAACAAAACACTCTCTTCAGTGAACGAGTTTTGGCGGCATGAGTTTGTGTCAAAGACATTTTTACTCAAAACAGTTCATTTAAAGAAAGACGTATAGCGTAGTGATGCTTGCTTGGTTTTTGATGATCAATTTCGAATTCCAGGGTTCACAGCTATCGGCTACATTAAATGATACATCGATGTGGACACTTGGGATGCAGTTCGCTGCAGTGTCATGTCTCAGTTCAACAATTGAAGTGCGATTGCCCTATACAAGCATGAGAAGGGACAATTGAAAAGCGTATGCTTAGGTCTTGGTAATATAAAAGCTCTGTGCAACGTATAGCACGGGGTTGCTATAGCAACTCCCTTCTCATAGTACCCTATATATAGGAAAGTCACCTAATTCTTTCTGAATCCTGTAACTTCTGTTTTAATAGTTGTGCATTAAAAATTTGAAAGCTTTGAAAGTTTAAAAGTATCTGAATGTCCGAGACTAAATGTTGTCAGACCATGGTTGTCATGTTCAGACGGACTGCATTTTGAGTTTTTACTTCATAAAGGCAGGTGTGAATCGACTAGGAGGTAAATTTTTACTCCCGTGGTATTTTAAGAATTGATAAAGGCAGATGCAGTCGTTTACACACGTGTAAGATAGTATTGAAGAAAATCAAAATCTAAACTTCGACGAAGGAATGCAAAAGACGCGTTACTGAAGTTGTGTTACCCGCCTTGCAGGTCAGAAGTTAAAACACGACGAAACACATTTGAGCCTAGCTCAAGAGGAGAGTCATTTGATGTGATATTACTTATACCTATAAGTTATTCAACTGTAACGGACACAGTCCATACGTTTCATTCCTCTCAGTTCTGTTTTGGTAATGCCCAGGTTTGTTAAATGGTAATCAGCCTTGATAAAATAAAGTCGAATAAACTACAGGCCTTTTATCTTCACAAGTACATAAAAAACGTAATTATGGTACTTCAGATTGCAATCATCATATGTGTCGCCATGTAACTGTAATAGTTCATTTGGAACACGAATATGGAATTTGGTACTCCAAAATTAAAATAGGTCTCCCTGGTTTGTGTCAGTAATGAACATAAAAACGTTATATCGATGATTAGGTTGTATGAAATGTGTTACGGAAACTATACATGTAGAGCAAGAAACAGCTGTAAGGGTCAAGTAATATATCTACATGTTTGGGAAGTGTCAGAGTGGAAACCACTTGTGGAATGATATAACGTGATCTTTTCCCTCAACGCGACTAGGTCCAATGTTTTTTTCATACATTATTCATGAATTTATTACAACAACAGAATCAAAAGGCGTTTTATAACACGTTTCCAGATCAGGAGTCTTAATTATACAAGTATTGCCGTAAGAGCTGCATTACCGAAGCTATTCAAGGAGGCGACAAAAAGTAGAAACTATGGAGTACCTGAGAGAAATCTGCTTAAGGTAAACGAGATGTAAGGAAATTGGTCACCCGTAGTTTTAATTGAAGATAGATTGTCCTCGAACGCGCTAATGATTTTAGGGATCCATTTCTTGTCTGCCTGCATTTGTACATTTGAGGGCGCTATTTATGATACGTCTTTGAGGGAGTTCAGTTTTTCTCCTCCTGGTATTAACAACCAATACAAAACCATAAAAAGGTTAAGCGATTTATTATTCATAACAAAAAATACTTCGTTTGAAGTATTTTCGTCAGTTTGCTCCCTTTCAGTTTTTGTGTTTTGTTTGACATTTTCATTCCCTCCTATACAATAACGCAGAAGGTTTGGCCGAAAAGGTAGACTATACATAACGCCGTAAATAAGTCTTGAGCGACGTCAGGAAATAGATCAATAAAGCAAAACATACAGTTTAACTCAATGTTGCCAGTTGGAAGAATTATAACGGATAATATTTGAACAAAATAGACACTGACTTCTTATCCTATTTAAACTAAAATTCTGGCACTACCTGGATACATTTATACATTTTTTCTTTTCTGATTTAAAAGCTACGGGACATAGTTTACTCAGATGTTTCGTCCGGTCCACTTTAAAATTACGCTGAGTTAATTATTAATTAATAAGACTAGAGTAAACATGTTGAAATTCT
>WURT03000026.1:987200-998625 GCA_009936505.3 Holothuria glaberrima
TAAAAGAGACAAAAATAAATAGCAAAGTCCAGTAACTTTCCCTGTTGAATTTGGTTTCGTCAAATTTTGTTAGGAGACCAATTTCCACACATTAATTATCCCTTATTGTGTACAAACTCGAAGGCTATCGAAAGAGGTTTTTTTTTCGTTTTTTTTTTAGTGAAGTTCCACGTAATTAAATTAAATGTTGGACCTTTATAATATTTTAATTCCAACGTTCGATTAACCGACTACTGTGTATTAAGGTCTTCATTACCTACATGACTGACCAGAGATTTAACAATTGATTTATATTTTCGATATGATAACGGATGCAACTGTTCATTTTTTTATCCGTATTCTTTTTAATTTGTAGGCATAATTCTACCACGATTAAAGATATTCTAGACTTCAGTGTGGTGGAATTATTAAGAAAAAAATGGAAAATTACTCATTTTTTTTATGAAAAACAATATTTGAAATAAATTTTCTCCGCAATCAAAATCTCTTCCCCTCTATTTTAAAAATTCTAAATTATTTACTTTGTAGGAATCTATGAAATTTTCAGTTAGGTTCTCAGTTTAGGACTGTACTTATTTTATGGAATAAATAAAGCCATTGACAGAATTAATCTATTGAACTATGTTATTTAAAACAAACATTGCAACAGGTAAAACATAGTTCGACTTATTAAAGGAAAGTATAAACATTTACCATTGTGAGACTAGAACCTTACCAAAGTCCGAATATCCTTCAACAGGTAGTCTAAATAAATTTAGCTTATGTTCATTGATGCGTAAACTCTCAACAAGTTGTTATTAATGTTTGTTTTTGTCCTTTTTTTTCTAACCAAATAAATTAACAAATTCGTTTATCTGACTTGAAAATTATCAATGAAGTGAAATAAAAACGAAATTTGTTTCCTACCTCCTGATAAAGGGAGCAAAAAGCCTCTCTCGTCTCCATCTGGGGTGTGTGGTGTGGATGCTTGGTGAATTATCTCTTTGGGCAATACTGATCCTCCAAATTTTGTTTTCTTGACAAGAAAAGATCGAGGCATTGTGATACCAGGTATCGGAAAGTTGTTGCTTGCCGAAACAGACTCAGTGCCAGTGAAGCTTGGTCATCGCAACTGAAAACCTCAATATCGCACAGATTCTAATGTATCAACAGATTGTTGGTACCGAAATCGGCCGAGACGCTGGCAAAAATCTCCACTTATCGAATCTAAAAAAAGTCACGATTAACGAGTTCTGGATGCTTTGAAGCACGCAGAATGTCAAATGAATATTTGTTTTTCGTCTTTTTGTTTTTATTTCATTGTATATATTTTTGTTTCAAACGAAGACTTCTACACCGAGGAATTTAGCTCAGAAAAGTCCATCCAATTTTACACTGGTGACGACTAATATTGGTACGGACTATCAGTACAGAGGCTTGAGGACAATAAGTATGTCTGCTAATTACCGTTTCTCTGCTTCAGTCCACTTTAGAAATGACAGCTTGTTGCTAGTCTGCAGAAGAATTCTCCTAAAATTCTGGTCCTTTTTACCGGGTAACTTCACCTTACTGTCAATGGTTCGGAGGTGTAAAAAGCCGCGCGCGAGCCCTCCACGTGCGCTGTGCTTTTTTACTAATGACATTACTAAATGGCGAACGCAGGCTAGTGTGATTTGATCGATAGCCCAGTTTTAATTGGATGTTAGTGCTGTGTGGGCGGAGTTTCCATACCAGACACGAGCGAGGACGTAGGGCAATAAAATCAAACACATTGCTGCATTGTAGTTCATTAATAATTACAAGAATGTTTGTTCGCCAACTGTTAACTTTCTTTAAAATCGAATCTATTGACCAAGAGGCCGTTTTGCGGTCGGCTATAATGGAGTTTTAGAGCTATTAATACCCTGCTAGAGTCTGTTCGAGTGTCTCCACAGTGCGGGAGAGGGCAAGCCAAAATCGAGTTTACCGAGAGAATTAAAACTCGGAGCGAGTCTTAAAATCGATGGTGTGGACAATGTTAGCGCCAATGAGCAGGGCAGATTCGGTCAGTCAGAAAAGGAAACATCTGTTGCTCTGTCTTGTTGTGGCCGCTCGCGGACAGGATGGGCAGAAAGGAAACCTCCTGGCGAATTTTTTGTAGTTCGAAAAAAAGAAAACGAAAAAGAAAGAGGCAGGAGAAGCTCGGAAGGATGAAAAAACTCGTAGGATTCAGAGAGGTTTCTCTTCTTTCTCACTAGATCAGAGTAATTGCGAGAATCGATATCTTTCTTTATTGGACTCTGAAAAGTGGAAAACCTTTGCAACAGTCAGTATGATCTGCAAACATATGTTAAGAAAAAAGGGCGATAGTAAAGAAAACATGAGTCATAAATGAAAACACACAAAAACAAAGACTTGTAGATAGTAGCATCTCCTCGACAGCTGTACGCTTGAATAGTGTCAACTGTTCTTTTTTTTTTCAAAAAAAAATTGTATGGTTGCATCTGTCACGGAAATTAACCAAATTATCAGACGTGGGCTTGATTTCCTTGTTCTACAGCGTCACGACCAAGTCGTAGTATTTCGTGGAACTGATCAATAAGAGAAATCAAGAAAATTACAAGAGTTTCATCATTTCTTTTTGGCGTAAATAGCGTTGTTTAAGAGCGATTAGTTTTATACATTAAACGATGTAAAATAGACAACCATAGGCGTATGGGACTCTTCCAATTTGGGAGGGGGGGAGAAAATTTTTTGCCCGAATTTCGTTGTAGTTCAGATGCATAAAATAGACCACCACATCATTACATTCGCGCGAAGCGCGCGAAACGTTTTGCACATTTTTCGGGCATACGATCAAAAATTCGGGAACTCAGTAGAAAATTCCGGCAATCTTTTCACTTTTACTTCATCTCTGCTGGAATTTCACCTATTCTGTGCCCTAATTTTTGTCGTTTCCTGCCCGAATTTTCGACCTAAGAAATTTTTGGGGACAGTCTGCCCCCTGCCCCCGTCCCGTAAGCCTATGAAGACAACGTACTCTTTGCAGTTCACTCATTGTTATGTACCTTCATACCCACTAAAAAACGATGAGAAACACAGACTTCTCAAAAAATACGTTAATACCAATATACCTTGTGAAGGTTATCTGCAGCTTCTATGTTTTCGAAAGTTCATTTTAAAAGGGCAAAATAACAAGAAAATAAAAAAGACCAAAGGCAACCTTTTAACAATTGCCTTTGTAATTTTTGTGTCACTTGGCATACTTGTTACAGTATTTAGAATAACATGCGTAAGGCTAAATGACGATATGAGAATCAAGATCATATTCAGTCTTTAATGGGAGAAGGCAGTGTCCCCAAGTTTATTTTCAAAAATTTGCTAAATCTTACCGATCTCCCCGTATTTCCCTCACAAGTATTTTTTGTAATGTTTCCTGATAAAATCATTGAATCATTGAACATTGAAAGAAACTAAGGAGTTATTCTGCATAAATTTAAGAAATAAGTGACAAAAACATTGTCACATGATTGATATGAGCCATTCCTGAACGAGTGTACCAGGGTACACTAACTTAAATTGGGGGGGGGGACTGCATTTTCTCTTTAACGACAAAAAAACAGGAAGTGCCATACAACAGTTTCAAAAATGGTAAAAAGGGAGATCCATATATTTGATTTTATTTTATTTCAATGCGTTTTCCAATGTGACAAACCATAGATTAGACTGAAATTTATAGGATCAGCCTAAGTTAAATGATCACCAATGTATCAATATTTGAGAGGCAGAAGAAGCCTTCAAGTATGAAGCCTCTATTTCAATTTTCATTTACCTTTGTATTTTTGCTGTTGTAAATTATTAAAATATATGTAAATCATTATAATTCAAGTATTTGATGAGAACTGATTCAGAAGAAAGTTAACAGAGTGACTAAATAAGGGCTGTCTGTAACGAAAGTTTACCTCGAGAGCAAAGTGAGGGATACCCGGATTAGAGAGGGATTTCATGTTAATCTAATTAATCTATACACTAGATTAATTAAACGTCAGAGACCTTATTTATTCATGCAAGGAGTATGAGCCTTAAAAGGTACAAGAGATATGATCTCGGTATGTACCCACGTTTTACACTGCAAAGGCGTTTTGCAAGTTGACAAACGCCTCGATGGTGTAAAACGTGTGTTGATTTAAAATATGTGCCCTACCGCCTTGAACAAATAACTAAAAGTTGTAGCTGAAAGTTGTAACTATATGAAAATTGGAACTGGATGTTGT
Source organism: Holothuria glaberrima (assembly GCA_009936505.3). Lineage (NCBI taxonomy): Eukaryota > Metazoa > Echinodermata > Holothuroidea > Aspidochirotida > Holothuriidae > Holothuria > Holothuria glaberrima. The sequence goes on from WURT03000026.1 coordinate 991,433, forward strand.
AAGTTGTGCCCATATATTGTAAAACAAAGCGGGCCCACATGACCCCTACCCCTTTTCACTCAGATAAAAATAGAAATAGAGTAAACACTAAGACTTCTCGAAAATTCTTTTAAAATAATCTTCCTTCGTGACTCTTCTCCCCAACCCAAAAACTTATAATTTGTAGGCATTCTAGAGAAACTGAAAATGATAACCATCATTTTGCATCTACCTTCGAACCTGGCTGGGAGAAATTTTTATCTCCCAAATATTTGACAAAATAACGGATTCATCACTCAGTAAAATTTGAGCACATGGTGAGTGTAATTCTGACATTTCACAAAGATTTGTACGGTTCGTGTTATATCTTGCATAGCCAATTGTAATACACAAAATGAACTGTTACTTTGCTGACTAGAATATTTCATTTTTTCTCCCTTTTGTTAAATATTTTTACAAATAAATGAAGATAAAAGCAACTTGAAGAAATTAAAGGGAAAATGCATTCATCCCAAATATAATTAGTATACCATGGTATCCTTATTCAAGAATGACGCTTTTAATCATATGGCAATATTTTTGTCATTAAATAGTTGGTTCATGGAGAAAAACTCCCTACTTCACCTTTTGTTTGTAATATTTATGTTCAAACACATTTTCAGAGGTGCTTGTAAGGCAACTAAGACGAGATTTTGCTTATTTTTCAAAACATATCGTGGAGCGACTAGTTTTCCCCCTTACGGATTTCAAATAAGGACACACTGATAAACACTTGTAAAAGAGGATTTTTACCAAAAGTATACTATATGTCTTCACTGTGTAAAAACGTTTGAAGTCTAAAGAATTTTACAATTACTAAAGGCTATATGTTTAGGAGTTTAAAGCGTTTAGCTTAGAATGTTTAGACATTAGAGGAGTGTGTTAAGCATTTACACTTGGTGCTTGGTACTCAGCATAAGCAATGGAGTAGGGAAAACAAGCCAGTGAGCCACAACTGGAAAAAGGCCGTGGCCGGCCCGACTTAAACCATTTGGTTAGAAACTGAGCCGTAAAACCTCATCTAACTCTAAGCATTTACACATGTTGACAAAGTGGGGGCAGAAAGACGCGATGAGAAAAGTTTAAATCCAAAACAAAGTGCTTAGAGTGGAGATAGCAATACTGTTATAAAGTTATTAAAAAAACTTCATATATGAACAAAATATTATAATAAATGTCCAATTTTAGGCTGAAATAGACATTTTTCTTTACAAGGAAATACCTATTTTGAAAGAACTAAAGAACATTATTATACGTCGTAGTTTGATTGGTTCGTACCTTACGTATATATGAAAGGGTTGTGTTTAAAATGAAGTTAAGCCTTCAGTCACTCCTTGTCATTTTTATAGCTCTCTTTTTCAATTGATTCTTTGAAATCAACTTGATATACGTTGTCATGACCTAAATATTCATGTCAGTTGAAAGCAAAATTATCCCAAGAGTTACAGTTTTAAATAGGATATAATGAAAGCGACAAAATTAATTTGATTCTGAAGAATGGTTATCGTTGTTAAAAGTGTGTGTGTATTTTTTTTTCTTTTTTTCTTTTTTTTTTTAACAAAATTGTCATTAGAAAAAATCGGTGTTTAATTTTGAGATAGATATAATGTTTACCGTATTCAGTGGTCCGTCATTCGAAGAATTATGATGAAATTACCACATGCACAACATGGTGCACTGACGTCACGCGAAGTCATTTTGGAGGCTGAGCAATGAAGTACACTGCATGTACGACGTCGACTTCCCACGCGCTCATAGTGGACTTTTATGCGCATATCCGATTGGTACACAAATCAGCTATCTGCATTTGCCGGCGAAAGAGACAATGATACGAGTTACCTCCTTTAGAGCGCGCACTTTTTGTTCCGTGACGTCATTGGCTCACGGTCTATACGACTAGAAAAGGCATTGATATCTAGGAAAGAACAAAAGAACGGTTACATCGACTGTGCACACTCAAGTCTAATATTTGAGATAATCAAAATCTAAGGAGTGAGAAGTGGAAGCATGACCCCAAATGTAAGCGTTATCAGAAGATATGAAAAAGTGGTAAAATTTAAATGTGATAAACGCGTACTTAATAATACATATTTAACCAACAAAACAGGGGCCACGGAGCTAATTTTGAAGTGTGGGGGCTAATCATCGGAGCGGCCCAATATGTTCAATAAAACAAAAGCAATTTAGGCGTCCTAAAATACCCACAGCAGAAAAAGTGCGAGGCTAAACCCCCGAGCCCCCCGTCTCCGCGGTCCCTGCAAAAGAAGATCGTTCACTTACATGCTGCTTTTCTGGCAAACGTGCTTACACGTTCGGTAAAAGTGCTCACCCCCTCCCCATCAATGAAAGTATTCCCGTCAGCTTTTGAGAAACTATTCTTTCTGTTCATCGTCGTCAGACATTATTGTTAAATCAAGTACAAATTTATCACTGCTGTGAAGGTCTTATCTGAGAAGCACATTAAGAGTATCCTTCGAAACAGAGGCTCTTATTTCCTGTCGCTGTTTCATAGTCAATCAACAATATTTTGAGCATGCGCGATCACTCAACCATCAAAGCCTGGAATATCGATCTTTAGGTATCACCTTTTTGCCACCAGTGTCAAGTGATTTGCTTTGAGTAAAATCTGCTTGTTCAGCAAACTTTGCTCGATGAATTTTTACCGTTGGCTAGTGTGCACAGCCGACTTCTCTTCGATCGCTGGGGATTATGGCCGTCCTATATCAGCCTACCAAACAAACACAAGCAGAGAGGAAGGCCTAGCTCATTTTACACATTCTACAAGGCAGAAGCGGTGTTAAGTAATTAAATAGTTCGGGACAAACCTGTTAATATCATCATTTCCGACTGGTAAAACAAAAATTGATTTTTGTCCCTGAAACTGACACCGTTTTTCCAATTTAATATTCGGGCACCTGTGTTTGTAATTCGATTGTTTAACAAAGCAGATTTACTGTTTAAGCATAAGCATTAAAACTTTATGCGCATGATATTGGAAGATTTTGTCAATTTTTTTACTTCAATTTATGAGGGTCGGTCCTTTGGAAAATTAATGGATGATATTTCTTATCTAGCGATGAGGAATCTGTGATCGATGTGACTCTATCCATAGATGTAGCAATACTTCTTATATCGTCATTCAACAACCAAAGATAATAAGTAGAGTTGATATTCTTCTCAAGTTACAGCAAACACGACCGATGCCTGAGGCGTCAATCGACACAAAATATTGAACAAATTATCCATCAAATTTCATCTGGGTGAGGAGTAAATCTTAACGAAAGTGTTCTTGTTTCATTTGAGTAGTCAGATATCGGTTCTGCCATCATTTATCAACAAATTTGTGTTCATATGATTTTATGAAAGGAGGGAGCTGATCATGCTCTGAAATAATAATCAGAGAAAATTTTATTTTGTGGATGCTAACCATCTTCCTGACGTCATGCGAACGTTGCTCTTGTCGATTTTTCTAATCAGAGCAAGTCATAGAAAATGAGAAGAGCCGTCACTGAAACATGAGTAAAGTCGCTCTCTCATTGGTCCGTGGTGTTCGGTTCGGCTGCGTACAAAACTTGACATGTAGGCATACGCTGTCCTGAACGATAACGTCACTAGAAGTATTTCCCAAGAAGGTGCCAAAAAGAGTATGTGCCGCGTCTCAAAGGGAACAAGAGGGAGTAAAGGAAGGGGTACATCCTCTAAAGTTTAGACTGCTTAGTAAAGCAGGCTAGTCATTGTAGAGCCATTTGTTCTTCCGATAAATCAGAAAGCTTTTGTACCAAAACAATCTGAGCTACAGGTATAGCCACCTTACATCTACCTTGCGGAGTGGACTCTGTTTGCTCAGCCCTTTAAGGCTTCCCAAACACCTGAATATGACTGAAATATTGATATGAATAATAGCAATATGACTGAACAAGGAATATGCCGTTACAGCCTGCTACGTAGGCACCTTACATCAAGCATGGAAGTACTACTATACCTTGGATGTATTACTACCATGCATGATGCACTGTGCCCAGTGGCGTCACAGGGGTTGTATGCAAGGGGTCAAGTGACTCGACATGCGCCCCCGGAGCCCGGAGCCCTGGGCCCGGACGACCTGTTTGTGATTATCCCATGCAGGGGATCCCATGATCGACTGCATGGTCAAGTGGTTAGAGCATCTGACTTGCATCCGGGAGGTATCGGGTTCGAATCCTGGCCGGGTCATACCAAAGACTTTAAAAATGGAACCTACTGCCATTGTGCTTGGTGCTCAGCACAAGCAATGGAGTAGGGAAAACAAGCCAGTGCGCCACAACTGGAAAAAAGGCCGTGGCCGGCCCCACTTAAATTAATTGGTTAGAAACTGAGCCGTAAAACCTGATCTACCTAACCCATGCAGGGTCGGCGCAAGGGGGCAGACTCCCCGACGGGGGAGCCAGCGACCCGAAGCCCCGATAGATCCTATGCCGTCGAGGGGTGGGTGAGGAGGGATTTAAAAAAAACCCTGTGTACTATTCCATACCCTTGCGGGGCATATTTTGCATAAAACTTGTATGTACTAGAGGATGGCGCGAAATTGTTTTGGGTGAGCCTACACCGAAAGGAATCTGTACTTATTTAAAGCTTATATAGGTTAATCTGTTAATTGTCAGGGCAGTTTGGCATTATCGGGCTTAACTTACATTGTACTTCCCTCCTCGACTGGTTACCAGCCGCACCGCACGGCAGACACAAGAGAACATGAACTAGGTTTAGCGAAATGAGATGAATTTCCCGACATTTAAATAAAACCATGAATTCTGCTCATTCAGTTACTTGAAAAGTACTGTATTTATCTAGAAGTAACGGAACTTAGGAAGAGTGGGCAAGGCGTACCAAAAATTTTGGGTTTTATCGCAGACGGAAATAGCCCTTTTACAAGCCGAAAATTTTCGGTAGACTTACACATAAAACATATGTATCTATGTATCTGTATATATGTAAGAACAAAAAGGAAAACAGAAAACTGTTGAGGTTGTAGTCCTGTCGGGGGTAACATACATTGTATCGAAACCACCTAGACTACCTTATGAAACAGCGAAACTTTGCTCCGTGAGTCGCTCAGCAACTGACCCTACCGCATGACACACGCAAGAGAAAGGCAACTATATTGCGATATGGGATGAAATTAACGACCACATAAACTGTGTACTCTCCCTACATGTTACTTGGTAAGGTGAAAAGGACTTATGCTTCCTAGCTATGTAGAATGGAACTATTGAGGAAACAGGAGTGACTCTACAGCGCGCGTAGCGTGCGGAAAACTTTGGGTTCTAATTAGAGAAATTGTTTCTTGAGAGCAAGAAACAGGTAAACCATCGGGGAGACTATAGTCGCCGTCGGAGACTGAATACTTTATCGCATCGACAAAGACTCCTCGACGAAACTGAAAAATTTCCCAACGGGGGGACACGGCCCCCTTCCCCCACCTGGCGCCACAACTGATACCATGTGGGAACTCGGCAAGACTCTTATTTAAAGGGGAAATCTTCTCATCCCGGGCACATCAAATTCTCCCACCTAAGTTAGTTTTAGCCCCGCCCATAACTGTCTTTAACTTCTCCTTTGTGCAGACACAAACATAGTTTATTTCTTAATGTCATATGCTGGTGAATATACAAGGCCCTAATCTGCTAATGTGAAATCAAAACACTCTCCGTGCATGCTGTGTAATACGAGCTGTTCTGCATCTTTTGAATTTTGTAACTTTGATGTCAATCAAAGAGTATAGTCACCAATCGAAACTTTTGCTTACTCCAAACTAATAGTCATACTTGTGGTGATACAAATCCCTCTTTAAGGCCAATCTCTTGGTGTCATTCTTTTCCGACAAAAGAACAGTTTGTATCTATGGTTAACGTATTACCGCTCAATTAATTTGAGTGTTCTTGCAGTCACGAATTAACAATTCACCGGAGACGGATGAGCGTTAAAAGTACACAAGTTTTCATTTTCCTTTTGATCCTCTTTAAATTTTTCTCATTCTTTGTCTTCCTATTTTTTCTCTAGTTTTCTTTTTTCGTCTGCCTTCATTTTTCGCCCCCTGGCCCATGTAGGGAGGGGTAGCTACCCATCCCTACCCCCCCCTTCATTGTTCCACCACTGACTGTACCATTTGCTCGGGTGTGCTACATATAACATATACGATCTGGTCCAATCGTTTACCAAGACATTTGGAAATATGTATATCACTAAATAAACAAACCGTTAACTTTTATGTTAGTAACCCGATGGTAGATAAGACACACGATGCAAGGCTCACTAAACTCACCTTCCTATAAGGTCATAGTGAGATGATAGCTTCCTGGTATGTTTAACCATTGGCGGCGCGGTGAACTTAGAAATGCAGTACACCGTCAGTAGCAATGGAAATCACACAAAGGTAAACGCAACATTGATTTCTCCTCAACCAGAATGCAAAACATTCACACTCGCGAATCCAGAGAGCAAAACTAATGAAGAGAGGCCTTTGAGAAATGTACATAAAAATGTTTTCATAGATTTCTCGTTGGAACGGAAGGTTGGTTGGGGCATTCGGGTCCAGTGTCAAAATGTATTCAGTGAAGGGTATGTTTAGCTGTCATGTGCTGCAGGCCTACTTTTCCCATACCTTAAAATTCCACGTGAGTACTAAGAATCTACAGTTATATCTTATGTGCCCATAGGTCTATGAAGCGGGGCCCCAAACTCCTTATTCATGCCCTCTGTAAAACAATGTAAAAGAATCGCAGTACTTAGCCTCAAGCGTTGCTCACTGTGATGTGGATTTCTCCCCGAAAACTTACGAACGTGTGTTCTGGTGTTTTAGTTCTATTTTTCAAGTCGTATGGATATTTCAGATGGAACTTGCGGCAAGCTGTTTAATGTTTATATTCCAAAAAATGAAGTAAGAGATACTTTTTTTTAAAAAGATTCAGTAAAGATATATTCATATAATTATACTCAGTCTAAATGCAAGGTATCTCTTCTTTACAGCCACACTGCTAAAAACAAATCTGTTAATTTACAATTATTCTTTCGTAATGGAGTTTCAAACAATTTCTGTAAAACTTAACTACTAAAAAGTTCTGTTTAAAGGGGCTTTTTGAGTTGGTTCACAAAATTCATGATTTTTTTCACAACTGTTGAGATTTACTCACATCTTGATG
>WURT03000026.1:1001599-1021084 GCA_009936505.3 Holothuria glaberrima
AGGAATAATTGGTGGTGTGCTACCTTGTGATGCATGTAACATCAGTAAAAATTTAGGAAACAGCTCACCATAGCAGCTCTTAAGAGAGCTGTTATGTACTCAACTTCGGTTTTCAAATGTAAAGGCCTGCTCTTCAGTTTGTTGCCTGCTTTCCACAGCCTTAAGTGCCTAAACTTTGGAATCAGTACTTGATCCCTTACAGAGTCCTTTTACTATTCCTTTGTTTTAATTTTCTGCAAAATTTTTCTGTCAGTTCTTCTAACTTGAAGGGAGCTGAAATGCCTACATTTCTCCTTGTATTCTTTCAAGATTTTCATACTTTATGCCTTTAGACATATGCATTTATATCATTTTCCCCTGGGCCCAATGATTGATGGTCAGAGAACAAAAGGACAGAAGTAAGCTCCCTATGCTAGCATACTGTATATTCAGGCGGCTGAAACTGAAACCAATGTTTTTGTGAGCCATACCCAAAGTAACTCAGCAAGTTGTATTGATGTACTGTATTCCTATTTAAACAACACTATCTACTCAAAATAATACATGGTAGATAAAGTTTTATTAACTTTCTTGAGTTTTTTTAAACTGTGCTTTTCTTTTGATACCTTGCCAAAGGTTTTTACCCCAAAAATGGAAATGTGGTGGGATAAACAAAAAAAGTGTGTTTGGAAACTTTCCATAATTATTAGTTTTTCAATTTTTCCTAGCCACATCAAAAGTCATTCACACTGGCCATTTCATAAGAATGAAATATGGCAGAAATTCTAAATGGGTATCATTTTATTCAAAAATTTTGGAATATTTTTTTTTCTTTACCCCACCTGCCTATATGGTATAAGCCTACAGCATTTAGCATTCTGAGGCAATTTCCAATATAATTACAGCTACAATAAGTTTTCAGTGAAGTTCATAGCATTCACAAACACACTAACAAAAGAAACAACCATGCACATCAAAGGATGAAATGTGAACTATCAAACTGGAACAAGGGATATCCAAGTTTGGCAAATGTGAAAGTGGTTTGGACTTGATTGGTAAGCTACAGTAAGCAACATTCTTTGTGCAATAATGCTGATAACCAGTAGATAGTGGTTAAAAATTTACAGTCCAATGCAAATGAATTTAAAATGTAATTTGTCTTTGTGGTATCAGAACAGAGCAGAATGTGATTACCTGACAACGTTGATATGGTCCAGTTCCTTGAGGAGTGCTATTTCCCTTATTGCAGTACTTGGAACACCATCACTTTCACTGGAAGAAATAGATAAAAAAGGGCAAAAGTTGTTAATGTAATGTATAGCACCAGTACAAGTTTTGTACAGCACCTGTAAAAGTTTTGTACAGCATTGGTACAAGTTTTGTACAGCACCGGTACAAGTTTTGTGCAGCACCGGTACAAGTTTTCACAGCACCAGTACAGTACCGGTACAAGTTTTGCACAGCACCGGTATAAGTTTTGTACAGTACTGATACAAGTTTTGTACAGCACCGGTACAAGTTTTGTACAGCACTGGTACAAGTTTTGCACAGTACCAGAACAAACTTTGTAGAGTACTGGTACAAGTTTTGTTCAATACTGGTACACATTTTGTGCAGTACCATCACAAGTTTCCATAGTTTAAGAGTGATTTTGCTATTTGACCTAGAATCACAGGTTTAGGGAGCTGACAAATTTAAACTAACTACAATGATGACTCACTGTTTTAAGAGCCTGTATGGATTTCCTATTAGCAGTGACCTGATGATATACAAGCTGGCAAAATTGCTACACAAATGCAAAAATGTGTAGCACTTTTTTGTGCTTATAACATGCAATCCACATGTTAAGTATGAGAACCCTCAAAGTTATCCTTCTTGAGATATAGTGTTTACAGTTTTGACTTTTTGACCCCTGGTGACCCCAAATAACCTTTGACCTACACCAAAAACAATAGGGATCATCTAATTAATATTGGCAATCCACATGTTAAGTATGAGATCGCTCACACTTTCCCTTCTTGAGATATAGTGTTTACAAGGTTTTGATCGTTTGACACATCGTGACCCCAAATGACCTTCGACTTCCACCAAAAACAATAGGGATCATCTACTTAATATAAGCAATCCACATGCTACGTATGAGATCCCTCACACTTACACTTCTTGAGATTAAGTATTTACAAGGTTTTGACTGTTTGACCTCTGGTGACCCCAAATGACCTTTGACCTCCACCAAAAACAATAGAGATCATCTACTATATATGGGCAATCCACATGCTAAGTATGAGATCCCTCACATTTATCGTTTTGCCTCACTGTATGTCCATGAAACATAAGTGACAAGAAATGAAACATGTTAAGATAATGGTGTTAGATATAGTGTTTGCATGCATGTGTGGATCCAGGTAATTGCATCATGGGGTTCTCTATGTAATGGAGAAGCCCAAACTTGCGATCGTCGAAGGAGTGATGACTTGATGGTGTGGGAGGGTCTTCAAGAAAATATTCCACTAGTGCTGGGACCAGTTAGTGAGTAAACCGCTACCGTATGCAATTGAGGAAAACAAAAACTGATCAAATAACCTCAAAGAAGCCAATCAATCCACTCCCTCAGATATACTACAAATGTGACATCTCAAGTTCCCCTTAATCAACCAATCGTTTGTTATTTTACACAAGAAACAAACTGTTATTAAAAGTTATCAATCATAAAATATGCTGTGTCTCAAAGAAATCAACTGCCATAGGCATGGACACAAGACGGTATGAGAAGATAGTGATACCAAGACACAAACATGAGTAGTGCTTGTGATCATACACAAACTCAATGGGGACTTTCACTGACCTAACTACATGCGAGAATACACACAAAATTCAACAGGAATCCGAATGGTCTTTCCATTCTTTAGTAATAGGCAACAATACACAAGGCTCAATTTTTTGTAAAGATAGTGATTTAAAGCATTTCTATGTCAAAACTTTTCCTTTTAGAACATTCCTAACTGTTGCTTTATACTGAGTGATGTTACACTCGCAATCCCGCTACAACTAGTTCCATGGAACGTTTCACTTGAGAGTTGCGATCTAGTCGGGAGACGCGATCTAGGCAGGATCCTGTTACAATTAGTTCTCCAAAATTTTCGGTGTTTACCATTTTTGCGAGTATCCATTAACCATTCACAAATACTTTGTGGGTAGCCGTTTTCAAAATTTGCTAACCTGTCCCACCATTATATTCCACTGAAACATTGTTAAACGCAACTTTCTAGTATCTGACAATCACGATTAATAAGCAAACGGCAAACATTTTATGAAAATACTGAAGTATCTTGCACTCTGACCTCTTCATCTCTAGAATAGGGCAGCCAATGCTGTTTATTCATTAGTCAAATAGCCATGACACAGGGTCTGGGGACCTTCCAAGATATAATTTGCTGGCATCTGGGCATACACCAATAAACTTATTAAAGATCCTTAAACCATGTTGTAATAAATATAAAGCGAAGGTATGGAACTTGCTAACAGCGTACATTGTTATTGCACTGTCTTTAAATGTATTGAGGCCTAGCCTAGGCCAAACCTAAGCCAAGCTTTGGCAGAGGGTGGAAATGATGCAATTTTATTTTAATTAGGCTAGCCTAGGCTATAAGTTAGGCCTAAAAGGCTAAAGCGGACATGAATGGCCTTTGGCCAACAATGTCCAGATGATGATGTCCAGATGATGGATGATGATGGATGATGGTGGTGGTGGTGGTGATGGTGATGATGATGATGATGATGATGATGATGATGATGATGATGATGATGATGATGATGATGATGATGATGATGATGATGATTGTAATGTATTACTTTAAGCAAACATGTCATTTGCATGTTAATTTGAATAGTATGTGGGACTACAGGTGTTCCTTGTGTTACTTTGCTTTGAAAGCACTAAGAAAAGGTACACATAATAAATTCAGATGCTGGCCTGTTCTTATCTCAAGTTGTATGTTCTACGTTATGTGCCCGGGACCGACACAAAAACAATTGTTGGCAACGAAGATGAAGTTTCCTGCAGGCTGGTATTTTATATTTTTCACAACCTACAGTATATTTGAATGTCTTCAATGTACAAAGGCTACTCACAGTATCATGAAGGACAAAACTGTTTATCTTGCAAGAGGAAGATGAGAAAAGTTTCAAACCTTACAACTGTGCTAATGCTGGTGAGTATATTCTTTTGGTGTACATTGACTATTTTCAACATGGCTCTAGTAATTAAAGTTGAACCTTTTGATCCAGATTTGGAAATATGGGGATTGTACAAGGAACAAACAATCCAATTTTTCCAGGCAAATGTCATCACAGAGGATAAAAAGAAAGTTGACATTTTGCTGTCCTCTATGGGGCCTAAAGTTTTCGATTTGCTGAAGAGCCTGACCACCCTCAAAGCCAGCAACATTGACTCTTCCAAGATATCTGTAAATGTCTACACGACTACTACAATCCCAAACCCCCAGTACTTCCAGAAAGTTTTTGTTTTTACAATCAAATTCAGGATGCTTCTGAGAGCGTTGCTGAATACCTGGGGAATCGATTAAGATGTCTTTCCAGTACATGTAACTTTGGCAGATTTTTGGACTATAAGCCTTGAGGGATAGATTCATCTGTGGTCTCTATGATACAGCAATTCAGAAGAAACTCCTTCCAGAGGATGATTCATTGACATTAACCCTAACTCCCCTGTACCAAAGCAGTTAAGACCGCCATGAGTATGGAATCAGCCAATAAGAATGCAGCTATTAGAAAAGACGAGATGCATAGTATTCAATGGTTCATGATCGCCGACTTCAAGTTTAAACGCTAGTACAGTAAATTACAGTGTTCGTGTTGTGGAAAAACTGGCCACGTTAAGGTTTGTCGTATGAAAAGCCTTAAATGTTTTAATTGTGGATGTAGTGGACTTTTGAAAATTGTTTGTAGAGATAACCCAGCCTCAGAACAAAGTAATGGTAAAGAAACCACGAGTAAGTACAAATTTTCTTATCGTAAGAACTGAAAAAGTTCAAAAGTGAAACAGGTCCGAGAAGAAGAGGGGGCTGAAAGTGATATTGATTCATCCAATGAATTTGACAGTACTATTGAAATCACTGTGTATTACTGTACGGGATATGTCAGAAGTTTAGGCTCAGGAAAAGCAATTAAGGTAGATGTTGAAACTGAAAACCAAAAATTGTCAATGGAAGTCGATACTGCGGCAGGCATATCAATTATTCTGCATAAAATATGTATATTGAATCGCTGAAACCTAAAGTGGTATTAAAGCCAGCTAGAACAGTACTTAAAACATATATGGGAGAAGTCATTCCCTTAGCAGAAAGTGTGAAGTGTCAGTTAAATGCAAGACAATGGTTATCCCAATTGCCACTTAATTGGGAAAAGATTGAAGGTCATAAGCAGTCGCTCTAGACTTACTTTGAAACAATAGCTAAATGTCACAAATTTCTTCTTATTTCTCTTCCAAGTATCTTTCATGATATCTTATAAGATATCTAATATTGCATTCAAGGTAAACCAAGCAGTTGCTCCCTGCAAATTTTACAATTGAGTGAGAAAAATACTGTCACATGATTCTCAAGAGCCATTCAAGAAATAGGATAGTATACTGTACTATACAATTCTTTATTGGAGTGACTGCATTCTCCCTTTAATATTGTTCAGGATTTGGGTAATGTCCCTGAAAGGTTGAGGGAAATTATAACCAAAAGTAATGTACTGTTTTTGATGGGACTTAAGAAAAGGTTAAAGGAGTTCAAGCAAAACTTCATATTAAGCCTTGGGTGGTTCCAAAGTTTTTCAAGCCCCGTCTTATCTCCAAGGGCGTATGTATACATGAATTTTCAGGGAGGGTGTGAACTATTTTGGCAACAACTACATTTCTTGGAGACCAACTCCCATCAACATAGTTGTACGATCCGAATTTTCTAGATAATTACAATTTGCCACTGGCGTAGCGAGGATTTTTGTTTGGAGGGAGCCTGGGGGAGGGGTCTAAGGAAAGGGGGTTCCCCCTCACCTTTGAGAAATTTCTGAGTATTTAAGCACCCTCATCATCATCATTTGAAGTCAATTTTTTTGTTCCTTTACAAAAATTATAAAAAATATTTTTTTTAGAATTAGTTGGGGAGGGGCCATGGCCCCCTGGCCCCCCTCTGGCTGCGCCAATGCAATTTACAGGCCGGTAGTAATAACCATAGGCGTACAGGACACTTCGATTTTGGGGGAGAGGGCAGAAATTTCTTTGCCCGAATCTCAAAAAGGCGCCCAAATTCGTTGCAGTTCAGGTGCATAAAATAGACTAATAAAGCAATACATGCGCGCAAATTTTTGCTCATTTCTCAGGCATTCAATCAAAAGTTCGGGAACTCAGTAGAAAATTTGGGCAATCTTTTCACTTTTACTTCATCTCTGCCGGAATTTCAATTTGAGTAAGGTATCAAATATTGTTCATGTCTGGTCTATTGTTACAAAGGCATACTGAACTGGATTTGAGACCGACTTTTAGCACTCAGAGGCTGATTTTTTGGCGCTCAGAGACCGACTTTTGATTTTCACTTGGGGGTTTAAACCCCCCACCCCATATTTACACCCCTGCCCATCCCTTTTGCTATGAAGGATAAGGTATCCCAAGAATTAAATCGATTAGTCAAAGATGGTATTTTGCAGAAAGTTGAAGTTTCAGAATGGGCTTCACCAATAGTACCAGTGAGAAAAGGTGATGACTGTTCTTATTTGTGGAGATTACAAAGTAACAATAAATCCTGTTTTGCATCAGCAGGAATATCCCCTCCAATGAGCAGAGGAATTGATTGAACAGCTTCAAGGGGGCAAGAACTTTTCAAAACTTGATTTATCAATGCTTACCTTCAAATTCACTTAGACCCAGAGTCTCAAAAATATGCAACAATTAATACCCAATTACCCACATGGGTTTATTCCAACAAACAAGATTACCATTTGGTGTATTGAAGTTCGAGTCCAGCCACATTTCAAAAATGTATGGTACAGGTGCTTAATGGCCTTCAAGGAGGTTATCTTCAGGCCTTGACAAACATGCTCGCCAACTCGCCATTGGCAAGTTACACTTGTTAAACGGCGACCAATAAATGCACTATGGTCCCCACATTGGCGAGTTACTTGGCTAGGCCTATGACCGTGCATTGTCCAATAAACGGAAAACCCTACCAGCCACGAGTGAGTCAGAACAGGAGTCTGACTAAGCCGCAGCAATGTTGATTCTTCCAATAATTTTCCAATTATTTTCCGACTGTAGATATTAGCTTTGGTACAGTTGTTAGTTTGTATCTTACATTATGGAGTATAGCCAAAGCTCTAAAAGGAGTTACAATATTGTTGACACTTTTTGACAGAGAACAGTGACAGGTGATAGTTGACAAAACTTTTTGCTGTGATCGGTACATGATATGCACATGTATTACGTACAGGATATATGTACACAGTACAGCACATGAGACTTATTGTGAGTTAGTGTCGTTATCGTTCATCGCTACTTTAACCTAGGTAGGAACTGGAATAATCCGAGTTAGGAAACAAAGAAATGGATTAACATTGGATTTAGCTGGTGATTTGTGAAATCATCCTTGCCTCTCTGATTAAAAGTAAGTAAAATATAAATTAACTGAAAATCATAGGCTCTGCTTTAGCTAAACACTGTCAGTTACTGGCCTAACATAACATTAGGCCAGTAGGCCTAAAGTAACGTTAGGCCAGTAGTGTAAGTGTTAAAGTTTGGCTACAAATCAGGGCTAAATTGTAGGCCCTATTGTTGCACAACGTTAAGTTATACGTAATGGTTTTAAAATTGGCGAGTGACTTTTGCAATTTGACGAGTGGATTTTTCCTCACGCTCGCCAAATGGCGACTTGTTTTGAAAATTTTTGTCAAGGCCTGGTTATCTTGATGATATAATTGTTATATACAGGAGAGAATGATGAGCAACATCTCATGACCTTGGAATCAGTATTGAAAAGACTTTTAAGCATTTTGGGTTAAAGCTTAAGATATCCACGTGTAGACTTTTCTTAGACTCAGTTGAATATTTGAGAGTTATGGTTGACTCTACAGGAATTCACCCATCCAAAGTAAAGCTAGAGGGAATTACAAAGGCACCCGCACCTCAGAATTCCCAAGAGTTACTATCGTTAATAGGACTTAATTATTGTAGGAAATTCATTCCAAACCTATCAACAAGACAGGGAAGGCAATTCCCATGGAGGAGGAGTCTTCCCTGCAATTAAAAACACTTATATTGCTTCTGAAGAAAGCGACCTTGATGGTAACTGTGAGATAAAATGGGTTTCCATTCATGTCAAGGGCCTTAAGCCAACATATATCGCGGCATTCTATCGGCCACCATCATCACCTTGTGAATCCCTGTGGGAGCTTAATCAATCCCTGTCCAAAATCCCTAGATCTGCTTCCATCTGGTTTACTAGGAGACTTCAACCTCCTGGATATAAATTGGGAAATCAACACTTTTCACACAGGAAGAAGGTATCCAGCATGCAGTAAATCTATGATGGAGATAATGGAAAATCACAATCTCACCCAAATAGTTGATAAGCTAAAAAAGTAACATTCTTGATCTGTGTTTTGCTAGTCATCCAGTCCTCGTTGAAAAGGTATCAGTAACTGCCGGCATCAGTGATCACGACACCGTCATTGTTAATGCAAGTATTGCTGCTAAGGCAGTTAAACCACCAAGGAGGAAGATTTTCTTATATAAGAAGGCAAATTTTCTAGCAGTTGACGAGCAGATATTAATCTTTAACAACAAGTTAACAGATGACTATGTTGCTTTAACAGACATTGAACAACTGTGGCAGGAATTTTGATACATCCTCCAATCTGCCATTGATCTTCATATTCCATCTAAGATGAGATCAACTAGAAACAACCTCCCATGGGTTAATCAACAAATCAAGCAAGCCATTCGTAAAAAGAAGTGGCTGTATAATAATAATAATAATAATATAAGTCTTAGTTCTTCAGTAGCATGGGAGAAGTTCGAATCCTTATGTCGTTCCATAGACAAGAAAATCAAAAAGACATTACATTCATGATGTCATTGGAGAAAGCCTAAAAAGTAAAAACACTAAATTTTGGAATTACATAAAATCTAAGAGCCAAGAAGTTTTCGGCATCTCCACCTTAACCACAGGCAACGGTATAGTCTCAACTGCTTCAGATAAAGCTCAAGCCCTAAACAATCAATTCTGCTCAGTGTTCACAAACAAAAATATCGATGACATGCCTTCCTTGGAGCCATGTAGCATTCCAGATACAGACAAGCTGACTGTCACAGTTAAGGGCGTGCAGAAGTTACATGCTGACATCCAACTTAAAAAGGTATGGGTCCCGACAACATCCCTGCAAAAATTTTACAAAGTTGCTCTGAAAGCTTAGCCCCAGTGCTACACAAACTTTTTCAAAAATCCATTAATACAGGTAATCTTCCACGGGACTGGCTCGATGCAAATGTTATTCCCATCTCCAAAAAAGGTGTCAGATCCATACCTGGTGTTCCTCAAGGAACTGTCTTAGGTCCCCTACTCTTCTTAATTTACATAAATGACCTCCCTAGCATGGTCTCATCAAGTGTTTGACTCTTCGCCGACGATTGCATAATGTAGCGAGAAATCAAGTCATCTAAGGACAGTGATATATTGCAGAAGGATATTGACTCACTACGTAACTGGGGATCCATGTGGCAAATGTCTTTTAATGTCTCTAAGTGTTACTCTATGTATGTTTCCCATAAAACCAAACCTCTTATTGTGGATTACTACATGAATGGGAGGATTATGTAAGCTGTTAATCATCAACCTTATTTAGGAGTTGAAATTAGTCATGATCTTACCTTGTCCCATCACATTAAGCAAATAACCAACAAGGCAAGTAAAATGCTTGGGTTGCTGCAAAGAAATATCTACTCTTGTAGCAAAGGTGTCAAGAAACTGCCTACAAAACTCTAGTGCACTCGAAGCTGGAGTATTGCGTAGGATCCTTACATCAAAAGTGACAAAACAGCACTTGAGAATATCCAAAGACGTGCAGCCTGTTTTGTTCTTAACAACTACAGTTACAGGGATAGGGTCACTAACATGTTAACAGATCTCAAATGGAAACCACTTGAAGAGCGTCGTACCAGACTTGTCTTATCGCTATCTATAAGGAGGTCATAACTTCACTCCCCCTAACATCCACCTGCGTAGTAACCACAATAGGATCACTAGACTTAATCAAGGCACCCACATAATTGTTCCCCCACCTTTTAGAAAGAGATGTTACCAATACTTGATGTACCCAAGAACTGTTCGTGAATGGAATCTTCCTCCAATAAAAGCATATGTGCAGCACCTGATGTTTGCTCATTTAAATCTAGCCTAGCCAATGTTAACCTTCAGAATCTAGTGTCTAAGGCGCACTTTAAAGTCTAGGCAACTCCCCTTCCACACTGACCTGTGCATGATAACCAACTTAAAGGTGATTGCACAGTATGAAGCAGAAGCAGAAACTATCTTAGCTCCAATGCATGAATGCCTTAAAGCAGGCAAAGAATTTAATTGGTCTCCTACTGCAGTTGTCAAAGAGCTTTTGAAGAAATTAAGTCAACACTTACTAGTTCGAAAGTTTTGGTGTATTTTGACCCGTCTAAGGGTATTTCCTTAGATGTAGACGCATCTCCTTGGGTTAGGGGCTGTTATCTCTCATTTTACAACACAGGGTGAAAAGCAAGTTGCATTTGCATCAAGAAAGCTTACAAAAGCTAAGCAAACCTATTCACAACTTGAGAAAGAAGCTATGCTGTAAACTGATCATAAACCACTTCGTTATTGCTGGGCCCCAACAAGGGTACTCCCGTATTAGCTGCTTTACATTTGCAACGATGGGCAATTTTAGAAAGTGGATATGAATATGACATCACTTGTTGCTCGTCTAAACAAAACGCTAATGTTGACTGTCTATATTGCTTACCAATTTCAAGCAGAGATGTAAGTAGTAATGTAGATGAATTTACTGTTTTATGGACTAGAGAAGCAACAAAGATACAAATTGATTACTTACCTGTTTAGTGCAAGTGAGATTGCAAAAGCTACTACAGTATGTATGACAGAGTGCTTTCATGAGTTCTAAATTTTGTACTGTATGGGTGTACGTCGGTCCTGCGACCTGCACAGGTTATCAGGCAACAGCCTCTTACCGTATAATTCCTCAGTGTACATACACTGTAATCATGTGTATCCGTTCTTTGAACCCATCTCATCAGAATTTCCAATCGCACAACCATGTGATTGCTACCAGAAGAACACCATACAGTATAGGCCTATAACTTAACGAAGCTGGCTGGATTGGCGTCCAGTTCATTTTCATCATCATCACAAAAGATGTTGATGGCCGAAGGCCATTTCGTCACTATAGTTAGTTAGTTGTCATGTCCGCTTTGTAGTCAAAATAAAACTCGCTGCGTATCCAAACTTTGTCAAAGCTCGACTTAAATCTGTTTAAAGATGGTGCCATAATGACATGCACAGGTAGCGAGTTCCATATATCTATGCTACATTGAGTAAAGGATCTCTGTCTTACATTTTTATTACAACGTGGCTTATGAATCTTAATTGATGCCCTCGAGTGCTAGTCTCTACTGCCCTTTGAAAAAGTGTAGTATTTCCAGCCATATCTCCAGTTAAATACTTATAAATCATATCACCAAGCAGCCTCCTGTACCTAAGACAAGGCAACCAATCTGCATAACCTTTCTGGATAAGAAACATCCTTAAGGGCCAGAACCATTTTGGTTGCCCGCCTTTCTACAGACTCAATTTCCTCAATGTCCTTCCATAGAAAAGGCGACCAAGCTGGAATACCATACTCAATTATAGGACGCACCATAGACTTATACAGCAAAAGTAAAGAAGAACTATCCAAAAAACGGAAGGTTCTTCTAATTGTACCTAGACACCATTCGCTTTAGCAACAGTGCCAAAAATATGGTCTCGAAAAGCTAGCTTGTTATCTACAACAACACCGAGATCCTTTTGGCATGAGCTAATCTCAAGATTATGTCTATCACCACCGGCATAATCCCCCAGGGAATAAGTGAAGGGTGGAGCAGATCTACCTAACCTTAATATGACACTTATTAGGATGAAAGCAGAGCTGCCAGGTTACTGACCAGTCAAAAACATCATCAATAGCTAATTGTAGTACCTCACAATCCTCTTACTAATTGATTTCTTTACAAAGCTTAGTATCATCCGCAAAAATCTTTATCCGGCAACCAGACACAACATCAGGCAAATCATTTTTATAAGCCAAAGACATGGGCCTAAAACACTCCCTTGAGGTATACCACTCTTAATATTAGCCCAATCAGACAAACACCTTTCAACAAACACATGTTCTTTAAGATTAGAGAGAAAAGATCTGATCCACTCAAGACATTTCCCATCAATACCACAGCTACTGTAGCTTCAGCAATAACCTCTGATGGGGCACTATGTCGAAAGCCTTCATGAAATCTGTGTAAACCACATCAAAATTTAAACCATTATCTAATGAACTTGTCCAATCCTCAAAGGTATCAATTAGCTGGGAAGTGCAAGACCTACCTGCTACAAAACCATATTGCTCTGAAGCAAGTAAATTATTCTGAACCTATGCTGTACAATGCTGTCTCTCACAAAACTCACAAATTTTACAGACAACAGAGGTCAAGCTTACTGGCCGATGATTCGAAGGATTTGAAAGCTTCCCGTTCTTAAACAGAGGAGTCACGTGACCCACTTTCCAATCCGTAGGAAGACAAGAAGCCATCAAGGATTTCTTAAAGATTACATCCAATGCATCACAAACTAAAAAGCGAATCTCTAAGAGAACTCGAAGATGGAGTCCATCGGGACCTGGAGAATTAGAAACTTTCAACTCACTCAACTTTTTCAAGACTACCTCCCTATGTATCTCAATGTTTGAAAGTATAACACCATCAAACCTACACTCAATGGTAGAGAAATCTGGTCCTCATCATTGAAAACACAACTAAAGAAGGGATTCAGGATGTTAGCCTTACCCACAGCATCATCAACAAATTCGCCAATACCCTCAACCTCAAGAGCATGGAAAGGGCACCTGAATGACGTTTTGCTTTTAACATAACACCAAAATACATTTGGGTTGGTCTTGAGTTCACGTGCAATATTATGCTCGAAATTACGAACTGCTTATTTCTTAATTAGGCACATTCATTATAATCACACTGAGACTTTGATCTCAAAAACTGCCTCCAGGCCTTTTGTTTCTCCTTAACCTTCCTTATAGTCTCACCTGTCATCCAGGCTGGTTTTAGCCTAGCCCGCGGAGCGGACAAAGTTTTTCCTACAGCTCATCGCTATGAAAAACCAATGTCCGCAGGACTTCGAGCCAAAACCATTTCAGTTTGCGTCGAAAATCCAACGCAAACTCCATTTACATACTCACAGAATGATTGGATGCAATAGGATATGAATATTTAGTCCCCGCAACTTACGACTAGCTGTCGCTACGTTCATTGCACACATGACAGACCATAAAACAACTATCTTTCTCAACAGTTCTTTTTACTACATGTCTTCCCAGCGAATTTTGTTGGTTTATGTACTGTATGATTACTTTTGATACTTGTTTTCCGTTTGCCATGAGTGTTTCGACTGAAATTTCCCCTGCAGTGCAGAGTAAACCAGTTTGTGGCCTCAGCTTTCTACTTGGAAAGCGTTGTCGAACACTGCCGGCAAAAGCCTAATGTTATACCAGGCTTTGGCAACTGTTGTGTAGCCTAATGTACACTGTGTAACAGTAACAGTGACACTTTCAATAACGGTGTTGAAGTTGGAAGGTAATCATTAGTTAAATATTCAGTACATTGCCTTTTTAGAAAGGTAATTACCATATGCATGTTGGAAACTAAGCCAATTGCCGTTTGCTAAAATTAAGCTAATAAATATTAAACAGAAAGTCCTTTTACTGTTTGAAATGAAAATGTGACCATCTCCGGCAGACTCTGAGGGGGTGGAAGCCACTAGAGGCGCTATGCAGGCTAGCTTTAGCCTAGAGCACTGTTACCACGACAATGGCTTTAGGGACAAATAACTCAAAAGCTTCAATGACCATTGACCTGAAATAATTCCAAGCTGCATCAACATCCATGTCATTGCAGTACAATCTAGATTTAAAAGTTTAGACATGCTCACATACCGTAGTCACCCCTATTGTAAATATGCTTGAAAGCTGTAGTATCATCCCCAAGGGCACCAGCATACTGTACCTAGTACCAAAGAGCAATACATCATGGTCACTATTTCCTAAGCCAGGGAATTGCATCCTGTGTTAGCACCAAATCAAGCACAGATGACTGCTGACCCCTCCTATGATGAGTAGGACTCAACTGATGCTGAGTTAAAATATTTTGTCTTACTGAATTGAGAAAATCCTCTGCATCACAATGAAATGCAGTAAGGGAATGCCAATTAATCTCTTTAAAATTGAAGTTTGCCTAGGTCTAGCCTATGTAATGAAAATAGTTGAATTGGTTGCATCTGTTTTGTGATAATGAGATGATGAATCAATTTTCAGAAAATTAGAGGTCAAAATATAAAACGCATTCATGTCGTATCAGGGGCTGGAAAGGACTAGGCCTAGGCCCAGGGCTTGACATCAAATTCTAAACGCACTTGCCAAGTCGGACGAGCAGCCAATGAAATCCACTTGCCCTTACAATTTTCCACTTGCCCATACAAACCGACAGATTATTGAGTTTGTTAATATCCCATACAGTTACAAGTTCACAGTATTATTTTTCACATACTGTAGTGTATGCCCTCATTGAATTGTCCGAGATGAATGACATCAGATGTTTAGCCATTTAGGAAGCACAATTTTCTCTGACAGAGACTGTTTGATAGCAGTGTGATAGTGTATCCCATTGTTGCATATCAGTAGACCAGGATATAAATATTGTGATACGCAGTGATTGAAACTATTTTGAAACTTTTTCAATTTATAGTGGAAATTTACTCATACCATACGAATCTGCAAATAATATGGTTAGAAAGCTAGACTTGTTCTATTTCTGAAAATATCAATCTTGCGTACACTGTAGTTCTTTGAGTGATGTTATCACGATTTGAAAAAAGTTGGAAAAAGTCCTTATTTTCTGACAGGACCTAGGTTGCCCCCAAGCATACAGTGACTCTGTCGTAGGTTTAACACTGCAAATGAAGTGCAGTGGGACTTGTGTTGGTATTAATAGTACTGTAGTCTGTTGGATGAGTAGCAAATCTGGAGAAAGTAGCAAACCATCGGCAATAAACGATCATTTATATGCGATGGCTGTTACGACATGAATCATGCAGTTACATACTGGATAGCTACAGTCAAAATGTGACAACTGTTTGCCAAATGTGATTTCTCCTTTTTGAATGTTTTGCAACCTTTTCAAACTCATCTTCGAGATCACAAGAAGCACTTGCCCAGTCGGGCAACTTGAAGCAAGATAGGACTTGCCCTGCAATTTTTCACTTGCCCTAGGCCTAGGCAATCGTTAATGTTGAGCCCTGCCTAGGCTAGGCCTATTTTTGGCTATCTGAGTGGTTCATTTCACCAGAATTTTCTGGTGCGCTACGCACCAACCAATGGTGGCGCTCCGTTTAGATAGTCCTCCAGATAAATCTCACTCCAAATGCTCACTTAAACTTGGCAGCCCTGCAGTACATTCAGACTTAGGCTAGGCCTGTCAACATGTTCAAGATTCTCTTCAGTTTGACCTATATCGAGTTGTGCGTTCTACGTTATGTGCCCAGGACCGACACAATGACGATGATGGCGGAAAGGTGGAGCCTTTCCGCCATCATCGTCATTGTGTCGGTCATCATCGTCATTGTGTAGGCCAAGCTACATCTGATGTCATTAATGGGGGATTAGCCTATATGAGTCGTGTTTGACTCTCTTCCCCGTCTTCCATCAGATTTTTCGCTGATGACCTAGGCATACAGGTGAATACATTTGGCATAATGTTAGGCCTAACTTATGGTGGAATGGTGCAAAACCTATGGCACAATGTAACAATGCTGAAATGATACTAGTATAAGGCTACTAGGACCATAGAATAACGTTAGGCCTAGCCTAGGCCTGTAAGGTCCTAAAGTTAGGCCTGCAGCCTAGCCTAGCCATGTAAATTTGTAGGCCTAGCCTAAGTTAGACCTGAGGCTCGGAGTTCTAGCCTAGGCTAGGCCTAAGCCTTGGTCGAGTAAGACAGCTTAAAGACAATGTTCAGCAAAATTATCTAATGTGAGGCTCAAACATAACCTAGCCTAGGCCTTCTAGGCCTTCAGTAATAGGCCTAGCATATTAAACAGGTGGACACAAAGGCTAGGCCTAAACTTTGGTAACTTTTAAGGCCTTGGGCCTAACGTAAGGCATAATCTTAACTCACGAGGTCAATTTAATCTTTTTCAGAGCCACTAGATGTCCAGTTTGCTTATCTCTTGCTTTGTAGACGACACCATACATTCCTTCACCAATCTTCCCTACTTTCTGGAATTTCTCCATACTGTCCTAAAAATTCTCAAGTGAGTCAAACTCTAGCATTCCATTGTTTGCCACGAACTAGGTGAAACATTCAAACTTTGATAAAGGCTAGCCTGGGCATATAGGCCTTAATACGGTAGTACTATTACTAAGTAACTAAAGCTGTATAATTTCAGGCCTACACTAGGCTTGCTGTAATGTCAGTGTCTGTGTAATTCATGCTAGCAGCTATGTCGGAATTCATGGCCATTTAATTTTGTCGTCTGTTTACATCAACAAAGTGCACACCACCAGCTGTAATGTAATATATGTACATGCGTACACAGTAGATATACAATACGTTCGCGGGAGTGTGTATCACATGTAGGTGAATGTAATTCTGATTGGTCTTGGTTTTCCCGCTTTAACGCTTCCACCAATTCTGATTGGATATAAAGTTTTGAAAACTAAATATTTATTACCTAATGATTATGCAATATATGATTATGCATATATTAATGTTTATGCATTATACCAGGATCTGGACATCCGTACGTGATTTTGCAAACAAACATGGCGGGAGAGCACGAAGCATAGACGTAACTATTCTGGTGACTTACGAGGTAACTTACGACGAGGATTGTTCTCATAACTTGACCGCAATCGAGGAGTTAAATGTCCTCACAAAAGAGTATCATATCACTCGTTGTAAGACAGTTAACGTCACTAAAGTTGCGCGCTACGCTAGGCCTAACGTTAAAGGTATGTCATGTGTGTAACTTATACTTTAGTGTGTAAATTTAGGCCTATTTACCAGTGGCCGTGTTGCCTATCCATGGAATGTTATATATGTATAACGCTAGGCTTAGTTGTGGACATTGAAGCAATGATTAATTAATGAAAGAGTGAATATGTGCAGTATACACCGCCCCTCGAATGTACAACCCTGACACATCACAGAGACTATCCGTTCTTATGTTAGACTTGTCTTGTCTTGTCTTGTCATGTCTTGATGACAGCACAAATGCCTGGTAAGGCTATCCCGTGCTGATAAAAAATCTAGGGCTAAGGGAGTCGGATGAAAACAAACTATCTACAACGAATTTGGTCAAGGGCTAGGAGTTGATTTTTAAAACTATCTACCGATGGTGCACAGTGAACCTGCTCTGGTAGTAGGTTCCAGCTAGGAATGGTCCGAGGACAGAGAGAATTATGGTAACTGTGGAGGGGTGGTGATATAAATATCTACCGCTAGTACGACGAGTAGAAGGACGTACATGCTTTAAAGGGTCAGTAAGGTGATCCGCTACATTGCTTGGGAGTAGACCATGTGTTTCTTGATACAAAACAAGGCGAGCCCTTACCATTTAAGCTCATTTATCATTTTAGAGACACTGGCCTGACGACTGTAGTTGTTTAAGACAAGTCTGGCAGCACGCCTCTGGACATTTTCTATAGAATTCTTATCAAATTGTGTATATGGGTCCCAAACAGTACAGCAGTAGTCAAGAATGGGCTGAACAAGAGCGAAGTATGTTGCAGTCTTAGTATCGATGTCACACTGTGAAAGGTTACGCGTAAGTAGGCCCAAAGTTTGGTTTGCCTTAACTACTAAGTGGTTTATATGTCTTTTCCAGTTCATGCTGGAGGAGAGTTCGACGCCTAAGTAAGGGTGATGGTTTACATGTTCCAGAGTGTGATTTCCCATTTGGTAGTAGCATGGGTTTGAATTTGTTTTGTGGGTGACTCTCATTGTAAAGCACTTTGATTTATTAAACCCCATCTGCCAGATCGATTCCCACTGACACAATTGTCAACATCATGTTGAAGGATTCTTGTGTCATTTAAGTTCTTTATTTCCCGATACAAGATGCAATCATCGGCGAATAACCTAGCACTAGATTTGATATTTGCCGGCAAATCATTGATATAAACTAGGAAAAGTAGGGGTCCCAAAACAGTGCTTTGAGGGACACCAGAGATGACCTGAGATTTATTCGAAGACACCCTGTCAATTAACACCTTCTGGTAGCGGTTGGTAAGAAAGTTCTCGATCCAAGTTAAGATGTTGTTTTGGATTCCAACAAGTTTAAGTTTGTTTAGAAGGCACTGATGGGGGACTGTGTCGAAGGCCTTACTAAAGTCCATTATGATTAGGTCAGCTTGACTTCTGTTATCTAAAATCTTCATTATATCATTTACAAGGGCAGATAGTTGAGTTTCGCATGATCTTCCTTTACGGAAACCATGTTGCACATCAGCAAGTACGTTAAATCTGTCAAAGTGATCCATGATATGACGGTGAATAATATGCTCCAAAAGCTTGCATGGGATGGACGTCAGCGAAACAGGCCTGTAATTTTCAGGGTCAGATCTTTCACCCTTCTTGTAAATGGGAGTGATATTTGCATCAAGCCAGGCTGCTGGTAAGGATCCATTCGATACCTACTTTTGGAACAACTTCTGTAGGATAGGGGCTTCTGTAGATAGAGTTGTATATCTCTTGTCAGAAGCACCTTGGAATATGCCTCCACAGTCTGGGATCCTTACCAACAAGGAGACATCAACCGCTTGGAAAGGGTTCAGCGTAAAGCTGCACGTTTTATTAGTGGGGATTACCGGTCATATGAGGAAGGCTTCATGTCAAGACTCCTTAAGGAGCTTAATCTTCCTTCTTTAGAAGATCGTAGAAGGAACGATAAGTTGTGCACTATGTATAAAATTGTAAATAATCAATACCCAGCTGTTAAGCCAGATTCTTATTTTTCTGCTTTACCCACTAGAAGGCGAGTGAAACCTACACAGTACAGAGGTTATGCCACCCACAGCATAATTGCAAACCAGATTAATAATAATAGTAGGGCATTCAAGTATATTCATGCCAAAACAGCGCAATATAAG
>WURT03000026.1:1027884-1043333 GCA_009936505.3 Holothuria glaberrima
TCCACACAAAATATTGTGTCCACACAGGTAGCTCTGGTGACTTGCCTAGGTCCACCTTGTAAGGCCTATGCTTACACACACACACACACACACACACACACACACACACACACACACACATACACACAACACACAGAAAGTTGCTTGCCGCAACTTCCTGACCAAACATATTCAAAAATATCCCCAGAGTTCCAAATACAGTTGACAACTGCACTTTGATTGACATTCATCCAAACAATGTAGTTTCACCCTGGTTGGCCAACAATGACTGATACAGTCAGCTGTGTTCACAATTAACCAAACACACTGTGTTTAACAATATTATCTCGAGAAATTTAAACTCAGTACAGTGGCTCTGTCTAAGAGGTGTACTATAAGACAGGATGTTCGGTTTAAATTGGAGGAGGAGCTAGGAATTAACTTGGTTAGGAGATTTGTTACTGTCTTGGTGAGATTAGAGTGCCTGTAAAGGCCTTACAGGAACTGTACTGCAGACCCCACCCAAAACTTAATTTCATTATGCGATTGTAGGTGGCCGAAAATGATCTATCAGGGGAGGACGAAATATTACCGAGCTCATTGAAAAGTCCTCCGCAGAAGTGGCTGCCTCACCTTTGTAGTGACTCGTCATGCTTATCTGCAAGAAGGGTTGGGATGGCACATCACGATCACGATTGCTTTCATACACTTGTTTTTGTGACAAAAAGAAAGAAGTTCAGTCTTCAAGTCTTTTTTGTGTCACTTTTACAGAGGGATTGATGAATTGACCTTGACATTTCATGGGGTGCCACGCAGGCTATATTCATCAGTCCGAGATACCATACCATTATAAAGGAAGGGTTTAAGGGAAAATTGTGATTTGTAAAAAAAATAACTAAATGTTAAAATTCTGATAATGAAATTTTCTATCAGTTCCTCAGTACAGATAGTTCTCGAGATATTAGCACATAAATTCACTACAGTTGTTTTCTTGAGTTTCATGTCAGCCAGAATGATGCAGGCCAAGTTCTCCTTACATTGATACCCATAAGCCAGTGCTCTGATTTCTTTGTTGTCAATAGATCCTTTTGACCTGTAATAGACCATATGCGTATGACCGTGACGTCACGGAACAGAAAAGATCATACGAGGGTGACGGTGGCACAATAAGTTAGGAAAATTTGTGCGTTTCATATGGGAGCATTTGAACTTAGAACGCTTTGATAAATGCATATGCATGTTGTATATTATATTAAGAGCCTTACTCTGATTGGCTAAAACCCTAATCCTAAGTGATTGGTCCTAACCGTATGTGCCATCGTCGTAGTGCGACTGAGAGAAAGTGTCTTACTGAGGGTGCATCACCAACGAATGCAGGCAGCCGATTTGTATACCGGTCGTAACGCCGGGCACCCGGCCAGATCGAGCGGGTCACACTACAGCGATTTTCAATCCGAAATCCGATCCGAATTTTTCTAAATCGGACCAACAGTTTTTTATTCAAACTTCGTTCTAGGGATGGTCACGCTTTATCGATAACTGATCCTAGTTTGTCTCAAGATAAAATGTTCTGCTATCATCATATCGCTCTTTGTACGCGTGTCCGATAAATGTTGTCTGTCGATGTGACATCACGAAATAATTAGTTTACATTTCATTTTCCTATTCCTCTAATACAAATCATATATTAACACAGGTTGACAAATTTTTGGCTCTTTTCGACCAAGGAAGGAGAAGATTTTAACTAAAACTCACAAAAATGGGACCGTAATCCTATCTGAAATCGCTGTAGTGTGACCCGCGAGTGCGAAGTCCACGTTGTGCGTACAGTGTGCCACGCTTCATTGTACCGTCCAAAATGACCTCAATGTATTTGGTCTATGAGGTTACAATATGAGTTTACCCATATGGGAAAATTAAGTTTGAAGTTTGTAAAAAATCCCATGCATTTACATATTATGAAAGCATGGCGGGGAGACTGGTTGTAGATTTCAGAATAAAGTTCCCCTGTTGATTTATGTGAGATTATGATGTCAGTGTGCAAGTTTTACAGGGTTGAAAATAGTGTGAGAATTAGCTTCATCTGCCACTGTCTTGAGGACATTAAATTACAATTATTAAAACATTGATTCTGATAGCATGCGAGGTGGCAGTTGTTTATCAGGGTGTGTACTACTCAAGATAGGCTACCTTTATAAGGAAAATATTTTATTCTGCTCTAGAGAGCCTTTATCGTAGGTATTCAAGGGCGTATGCATGATTTTTCTACCGGGGCAACATGGTGAGCTAATGGTAAGATATTGACACTATATGGAGTGCAATGTAGTAGCCTACCAGTTAGCGTGCAGCAAAAACTTTTGCCCGAATGTCAGACCCCGATTGCTAGAAATAGCTCTTCCCAAAGTGGGGGCCGAACGTTGTACTGTTGTCTTTCCGGGCCCCTTTTTGAAAAGTTTGTGTTCTTTCATATCGAAAAGTTCTGTACACAAAACGATCATTTGCTCATTTTATACCAAAAATCCTTAATTGTTCCAGTTAAGGTAAGCTTAATTGGTTATGCTTCGAAATGATATGTCTGGGTGAAAACAAATCATGAAATGACGATTTTGTTCGAAATACATGATATTTGACAATTTCGAAATTTTGTGACGTCATTATTTGGGGAATTTCTCCTAAATAATGCACCATTTCATGCCCGCACCCACGCGGTTTACGACAAAACAATAGATCCAAATAAAACCGATTTTCTTCTTCTGCTACCTATGACACTCAGCTCCCAGAAACGCGTTTAGCCGTGTAAATACATCTGCGGCTACAAGTATTAATCCTCCAAATTAGGTAAATTTGGGATAAAAAAACCTTTTTTGCTCATAGACATCAATCCCATAAACTGATGATTTACGATGAAAGTAACAGAGTAAGGGCTGTACCCCATCAAAAAAAGTATTCACTGGGTGTGTAATAGTATGAACATCACAAATCCAGTTTAACCAGACCTTAAAAGACAACCCGAATACTGCATAAAGCGAACGCCGGAAAAATACACCATGCTCCCACAAACTGTAACGCATTTGCGAGGTTTATGATAGCAACTTCCCAATATATTGGGCAAATCCCGGCGCCACCCCTATGTAATGCAGAAACAGGAAGCAGGCAAAAACAGGAAATTTTGTTTTTTTTTTCAGTGGAAAAATAATAGATCCACCACCCATACAAAAATCTTTGCAACCATGTGAAATGTACATCTAATTTGGATATTTCATTGGAAAACACTTTGTGCTTAAGGATCATTTTCGTCAAACGTTATTAAATGATGCTAAATTTGTAGCATGATGCAAGTATTAAGACCGATGCTATAAAAAGTGTGCATTTTTTATCATGTCAACTTGTACACACGACATGAAAATTCTGCAGCAATTACTCAGAAGTCCATGCCACTGTAAATTTCAAAGTGTGTCCACGGGGTTTTGTCCCAGACATAAAGGAAAACAGCTCAAATCTCCTTCCCTACCTTTGTCACAGAATTGAAAAGATAAAACACTTAAGTAAGATAAATTTTCTCTCAAAACTACATAACTGTTTCAAATGAAAATATGAATAAAATCAATAACAAAAAAATCTTTATCTAATTTCCTCACTTTCTTGTTGCTTTTTTATGGTAAAGTTATCTACCTTCAAGTGAACTAATATGAGCACTAAAATGAGGCAGGTAGTTTATGTGTTGCAAGTGCCATGTGTGCTATAGAGTAAAAAGCTTTGGGTGTACAGTAAAAGTACCTAGTGACTTTGACTTGTAGCTTTAAAGGGAATTGAGGTCACTTCAATTTGGATTAGTGTAGTTGTCTACCCTCTTTCATAAAGGGCTCTTGAGAGTCACGTGACTATATTTTTCTCACTGAATTGTGAAAAAATTCCTTGCTTTACCTTGCATATGTAATTTAAATCCTGAAATTGTATAAAAGATATTCAAAGTAAATGGAATTACAACAACATTAAATGAGTTCTTTCCACAGACTTCCATAGTTGATCAGCTAGTTTGAATAGAAAACAAGAGAAACGAAACTATTACATTATTTAAATTAGTTTTATATACATACATGTATATATATATATATATATATAACGAGAGAGAGAGCGAGGGGGATTCTTAGTTATACCGAAGATTCGAAGATTGGAAGAAACTAGCAAAAAACTGAAAGACGAAAGTAATCAAGACAGAAGGGCCTAAAGATAATCAATCTAAAGAGGGTGAGTGTGTACATGTGCTTGTGTCGGGTGAAAGTTGCGTGTGTGCACATTGGGTGTAAGACATGGTTTTGGAAATTCTCGAAAAGGGTCGCGGTATTTATCAAAAATCTTCCCTCCCTTACGTAGGGCTATTTTGTATGAACAAATTTCTGAGTTTACTTTAACAAGTTCATATTTTGTGGAAATCGTTGGTACTGTTGTCTTTACATTGTCGGGTCACCTGAACTTCTTTTCATTCGGTGAAACTCACCTACGATAAAGTAATAAATGGGATTTCCATCGTCTTTATCAGTTGCAGACACACTGCCAACCTTGGTACCTGCTTCTAACTTTTCTTGAAATTCTATTTCTATGGCAGCTGTTTCATTCTCAGCCTGTCAAAATATTAAAGGAAAATTAAACTTGAACACTTTAGCCATGTCTACCTTTGCTATATTCAAATATTTCGGATTCAATTTACTTCCTCCTGGGACTAATATCAAAATCTCCAAAATATGTAAGTTCAACAAGATACAAAGTTCAACTACAATATGTCAAACAAGAATGTAAATAACTTTTGGTAATAAAAGTGAAACCAGATGATATTGTTCACTTCCTCCGTCTAGTCCGAATCATAGTCAGTAAAGTAAATAACAACTTTTTGTCTTGAAAGACGCTTGCATGTTACAATGGTTACATGAAACCACCATGCCCGTAGCCAGTCGGGTGTGCGGGGCCGTGCTCCCTCGAAGCGGACAAGTATACCCCCCATTTAGAAAATTGATCAAAAATACTGAATGTAAACAGTTACCCCGGCTTGTCTGTAGCGATTATTGACCAAAATATCACATGAATTTTAATTTATGTAACATTTTTTTCTGCAAGGACATGACTTCCGCGTGACACGCTCTCTTTCATCTTTATTTCTGTTTTGCTTTAACACCCATCATTTCAAACATGTTAACTTTATTCAACGGTAAATGTTCCACAATTATTGTTCCCACCGAAACTACACTAGACCACACCCGGGCCTTATGCATGCAGCCCATGGTCACCTCACCGTTCGCAAAGTATTAAACTCGTCTACGTTTGCGGAGCTTAGGAAACATCAACATGATCATAACATCCTTTTGTTCACTTGTGAAGACTTTACAAGTCTCTGTATTACACGACTGGGGAGGGTAAATTGCCTTCAAGGAAGTGATATTTTGCGCCATTCACGCTCATATGTATACAAATATCCGATTCCTGTAAGCTCTCTGTAGCAGGCTTGAGTTATCATCAACTTTGATTCACGCAAACTGCCATAATATGGTTGCACCACTGACTGCAAAAATTATGTTCTTCGGTGCCCTTAGCGGTACCCGTTCCCCCTATGTCATAATTCCTGACTACGTACTTAAAAACCACATAGTCACTTGTTGTCATATGAAGATTGACTGCTAAGGTATAGAATTTAGACACATTTCTTGTGCAAATAAAAGTTGCCGTATAATTCAATCATTCACGTTTCGTTTTTAAATTCAAACAACTTTATAACCATGCGTAAATTTGACAAGTTTAATGGTCCACTTTTTCTCTTCCCAGACAACTAAAATCCTCCATACTCATACGTTTTCTTCCAGCCCCTCTTTCATTGAAATATTGTTTTG
Organism: Holothuria glaberrima; assembly: GCA_009936505.3. Lineage (NCBI taxonomy): Eukaryota > Metazoa > Echinodermata > Holothuroidea > Aspidochirotida > Holothuriidae > Holothuria > Holothuria glaberrima. The sequence goes on from WURT03000026.1 coordinate 1,033,743, forward strand.
GGAACTTTCAGAAAGAACCTAGCCTACAAATGAAGCTTATTGTCATGTTCATGTCCTATTAAATAAAAAACTAAGATTGTTTTCTGAGTTTCCTGTCAAATGGAATATTTTAAGTGTACCTAAAGTTTAAAATTTCAAAAATATATGTTACAAAGCTTGACAAGTGCATCGGCCAAATGGTCCCACTCCCATCTCCACAGACATTCTTGAGCTGAAATAAAAAATGTTGAAGCTTATTCACTCTTTTTAAAATGGTAGATTCCGCAATAATTTGTGATTTTATTTTAGTACTACTCAAATTACTGTCTTTGTATTTTTTTTTCGAAAGCCACTGTACTTGTGCCAAAACGTGGTCCTTAATTGTCTTACTGACTGTTGTAGGGCTATTTAGCTGTATAGACCTTTCCACACAACATGCTATCTAAGGGAACAGTGAATATTCTAAGAGTCTTACAATCATTCTATTTCAATAGGATGCAAAAGCAGGTAATGTGAGTTGTACAAGAAGGACATGACAAGTTATTACACAATTAAGTATTTAAAATTAAGTGGATAAACTTAAACATTTCCAGTAACAGAGAAAGATATGAAAATGAGAATTGGATGAAGTAAATTTATTTTCTAACCTCTGAAATATACACTCTTGTAATTCTAGACTTTAGGTCCACTTTGAGGTTTTAGTACCTTCAAAAGTTTTGTTTGTCTTTTGTTTGTTTAATTTACTCTTTGACATTTTTCCTGTATCAATTGTTTAAATGCAGCAGAGTAATTGCTACATTTCTGGTGTTATTTCAGCCATACTGAATACACAGAAGATTTAATTACTTGTTTAATGTTATGTTTTCCGAATAGTGCTTGCTTCTTCAAAGTGACTGGGATTTATTTTGTTGGTCGACTGGGGAAATTGCACATCATTGTCCAACTAAATACAACCAAATTCGAGATCTACCATATATACATCATTACAGCGAAACAGTGAAGGGTTTTCACGACCATAACATAACTTCCGTTACCATTAGACATTTGCTGTTGTTTAAATAAGTGTAATTCGACGTCTTCTTCTTCCGGCTGTCCATCGATACGATGATGACTGCTACGCTGGGAGAATTACGGTCTGCAAGACCGCACGTGGGCCGTCAGGCCAGCCTGCGTTTGGCAGAGCCGTCTGCAAAAAGGGCAATCGAATCCAGTTGTTGGCAAGGTATGTCTCAATTGATGCCTGTGCTCATAGTCTCTTCGGCGTTTCTATTCAATAGTTGCCTTCGATTTCCCAACGACTGCTCTCCAGTGACTTCTGTCGCTGGCATCTTGTTCCCAGCTGTTGTGATTGATTCCAGTGTTCTTTATGTGTCTCTTCAGCACATCCTTGTAGCGGAGCTTCTGCCCTCCATGTGACCTTACACCCTGGACGAGCTGTCCATAAAATACTGCTTTTGGGAGTCTGGTGTCGGGCATGCGATAAACATGACCTGCCCAACGGAGCTGCGAAGCTGTGATTAATGCCTCTGCACTAACTGTTCTCCCTCTATCCGCACAACAACATCCGCAACCCTGTGCTGCACGCAAATCCCCACGATTTGGCGTAGATGGCGAAGCTGTGTCGCGGTGAGCTTCTTGATGTACCTTCGGTAGAGGGTCATGCATTCACTTGAGTAGAGAAGTGCTGGTAGGACTGCTGCATTGTATTCTTTAACTTTGGTATCTTTCTTGGTGTCATGTCTCGACCACAGGCGTTTATATAGGGCCCCAAAGGCTTTGGCAGCCGTTTGAACTCTTCGTTCAACCTCACGATCAGATGAGTTGGAACTAGAGATGGCAGTACCAAGGGAGATGAAGTGCTCAGTTCTTGACAGGGCTGATCCATTCGCCAGCAAATTCGGGCATACTCCTAAGTCATATGGTAGGGGGCTGATTAAGGAGTTCTGTCTTAGACACATTGATCTTGAGGCCAAACAAGTGGGATGCTGCAGTCTTTGTGGAGGCTCTCAGGCTTTCAAGGTTGAAGAGCTTGCCATCTGATCGAGTATTCAAGTAAACTCCCTTGCTGAGGTTGTGTCCCATAGTCTCTTACACTGCAGCGAGGTATAATGTGAAGAGAGTCGGCGCTTGCACACAGCCTTATTTGACTCCATGATTGATGGTAAAAGGGTCACTGATGTCCCCACCAATCGATACCTTGCCGGACATGCCTTCATAAAAAAGAGTTTGATTATTTTCACTATTTTTTCTGGGCAGCCATATAGTGCCAACACCTTCCAAAGTGTATCTCTATCCACTGTGTCGAAGGCCTTCGAGAAATCTACGAAGACCACATACAGTGCTTGTTGTTGTTCGATGGCCTTTTCGTGCGGTTGTCGAAGAGCAAAGATAGTATCTATAGTTGACCGCTTTGCTCTGAAACCACACTGGCTCTCTGGAAGCAACTCCGCCGAGATCTTCTTCAAGCGATTTAGAATGATTTTGGCCAAAATCTCTTACCTGCTATTGATCGCAGGGAGATGCCGCGGTGGTTACCACCTTCACTTCTCAGTCCCTTCTTCTTGTAGATAGTTATTATGACTGCCTTTTTAAGTCTTGGGGGACGCACGAGCTCATCAAGCAAGTATTGTACAACCGGAGTAGTCCGTTCCTCAAGGCCTGGTCACCATTCTTCCACAGTTCTGCAGGGATGCCATCTTGGCCAGGAGCTTTGCCACACCTTATACTCTTCAACGCTTTCTCTAACTCCATGTCTGTGATGGGTTCTGAGAGCTCTTCCCTAGTTTCCCTCGATTGAATCATGCTGCAAGTATTAGGGTCTACCGATCCCTGTTGATTTAGGAGATTGCTGAAATGCTTCTTCCACCTTGCTTTAATGTCCCCCAGGTTTGTAGGAAGTTGATTACCATCTGCACTCTTCACTGGAGCTACAGCATTGCTTCTTAGTCCGTAGATTGCTTTCAATCCCTGAAACAGTCCATGCGAGTCATTCTTGTCAGCCATCTCTTGTAGCTCTTCTGCTTTCTTGCTCCACCACATGTCTTTCATGGTTGATTTCTCTCTGCCCTCTGGCCTTTATACGCTTGAAGGCGGTCTCTGTGGATCTTAAATTAACCCTGAGATATTTGTTGTAGGCTTTCTGCTTTTTTGAAGTAGGCTCTGGACAACTTCCTCATTCTCTTGGAACCAGTAAGGCGATTTCTTCCTCAATGACCTAGTATTTCTTCAGCTGCCGAGTAAGTGGTTTCTTTCAGCCTCGTCCATAGTTCTTCAACATCATTGCTGTCGATATTAGTTTCATCCAAGGAGGCTGAGATGGCTGCTGACAGTCTTTCCTACTGCTCACCGCATTCTACCTTACTTGTGTCCAGTAGCTTGGCCGGTGCATGTGCCGGGTTTTTCCTTCTAAGAAAAGCTGGTTTGAGTCTGAGTTTCGAGCGCACCATATAATGATCGGTTGAACACTCTGCACCCCTCATGGCCTTTGTTGACAATATTTCCGGCAAGCTGGCCTTCCGAGTTAAAACATAGTCAAGCAAGTGATGGTGCTTAGATCTTGGATGCATCCATGCGTAGTAGTTCTTGTCTGGTTGGTGGAAGTAAGTGTTAGTAATACACAGTCCACGTTGAGTACAGAAGTTCAACAGCAATTCACCGTTCGAATTTTCCTCACCCTTACCAAAAATTGTGGTACTTTGTCCACAACTTCTGCCAGGCTCTGGTAGAATGCTTCTTTTCCTTCTTCAGTGTACATCATGGTCGGTGCATATACAGAGATTACCTTCAGATACCGCTGGTGGGCTATCGGTGTACGAAGGCTTATGATTCTTTCTGTCAGTCCAATTGGTAGTGATGACATCTTGCTTACAATTTGATTTGATATGACAAAGGCCACACCACCTTCCGTCTTCCGTCTGTTCTCCCGCTCCAGAAGAAAGTGTACTTGTCCTCTCTAAGTTGACCTTGACCCTTCAACCTAGTCTCCTGCAAGGCAGCGATGTCGATGTTATAGCGATCTAGTTCGTTTGCAACAAATGCTGTGCGTCTTTCAGGTCGTGTATCGTTATCAAGCATGGTCCGTACGTTCCATGTAGCAACGATTAAAGTCATATTCTTATATTTCCTACAGCTGTAGTGAAGAGCCGCTGGTTGCGGTAAACCAGCCAGGTTAACCTGGGCGAGCTTTCTTTGCCCCACTATTTCTAGGGGGCTCTAGGGGCTCGCTATATTCTGACGTATTTAACAATGAAAAACATATGGAAGTCCTAGCGTGATTGTCATCAGCCACATCTTATCGTCAACACCACATCACTGTACTAATAAAAAATTAACAGAAATTACTTTCAGCAAACTTGAAAGCACCAGCACCACTTCAAGCACGCCGTAGCTGCCTAAGCCTATGGTTATTCTACAACTTACTACTGGCCTCGAAAGATAAATAAAATCAAACATGGCTATTAATAAATAGGAAAAGAAAGATATATCATTTTAATAACACATTCAAAAGGAAATTATCTACCAGACAAAACACTCTTTTGCAGACTGGCTCTTGAAGAAAATGGACAGTTGAACCAAAGGCAAAAAGAGAAAGCTTTAAGAGGAAACATAAACAAGAAAAAATACCAGTGCAGGCGAGACTATGAACGGTTTTAGTATTATAAACCACACAGTTCATTGACTTTAATCAAATTTATCAACCATGATACTTCTAATTTTTAATGAGGCGAATAAGTAGTAGCCAAATGGTAAATTTTTAACGCCCCTGATTACCCCTGATCCATTTAACCCATATAAAATAAATTGTGACCCAATGCCAATTTCATCGAAATTTCAATTACAATTTTGAAATATGAATCATTCTTTTTTTTTTTGGCATCTAAGACGAGTAACTTACATTAATCGCATGTTTCACTGATATATTCACAGTAATAGCAAATGCATGCAGGATAATGTTTATCAACTCAAGCTTCATTGATAGTAAAGTCGACATTGCACCTAAGGATAGTCACGAAAAGAAGACTACTAACCAAATATACTCACCACTGTAGAAAACATACTGATCATCTACATTTTTCACACTGATAGTATCGCCAAACACACCGTTAAAGGAAAAAATAAACAATCACCTTTTAACCTGATGTACTCACCTCAGTGCAATAAACATCGCATGTTTGTCAACAACTGATTCATCATTGTAAACATTTGTTATAGTGATAGTAAAGTCAACACAACATCAAAGAAAAGTAAGTCAACAATAACAACCATATGTTTTGATTTGATGAACTCAGTGGCGTATGCAGGGGGGGGGTTGGGTCATGCCCCCTTCGGATGCCATTTTTTTTAGATCCTAAAAATACGCAAAATTTGTAACACAAATTTTAATTCAAAAGGTAGCATATATGGCACCAGATTACATGTAAGGAAACCTGATTTTTCAAAAATTTTCAAAGGGGAGAGAGTATCCCCTCCCCCCATGGACCTCTCATTGATGCCAATTTTTTTAGTTCCTAAAAATACGTAAAATTTGTATCACAAATTTTACTTCAAAAGGTAGCATATGTGGCACCAGATTGCATGTAAGGACACCTAATTTTTCAGAAATTTTCAAAGGGGAGGGGATTATACCCCTTCCCCAGGCCGGCGATCACCGATGTCCTTTTCTTTTTAGTTCCTAAAAAACACGCAACTTTTGTAATACAAACGTTACTTCAAAAGGTAACATATGTGGCACACGATTGCATGTTATATCACCCAATTTTTCAAAAAAAATTCAATAGGGAGGGGTGTCCCTCCATGGGCCCACTCATTGATGCTAATTTTTTAGTACCAAAAATACGTAAATTTTGGACACCTTAGGACACTCCCCTTAGACCCCTCCCCCAGACCGGCGATCACACAACATACTGCATGGCCCCCTTGAGAGAAATCCTGCGTACGCCACTGGATGAACTCACCTCAATACAAACATAAGATGACTACCAACATCTGTCATCTAATAGTGAAGTCAACATAGTATGAAGGGATAGTAACTAAAACAAATCATGTTACAATTACAACCCGATGCACTTACCACAAAAGGAAACAGTATTATTACTATATTTTACATTGGTAATAAAGTCAATGTTGCATGCCAAAATAGTGACTAAGAAAATAGCAGCGTTACGTTATATTCACCTCTGTGGCAAACACAGGATCGTGGTTATCAACATCTTTTACATTAATAAAAAAATCAACAGAGTCGAAGTCCTCAGTCACTGAAAGGTAGTTGTATGCTTCTAAAATTAACTGCAAGATAAAATAAAAGTGTTATCTAGTATGGGACTTCAAACATTAGCATACGGTATTACGGATATACCGTTTACTTCAATCCCCTGTGATAAACTGCAATTTACGACATATAATACATTTTCTCATATTCTTAGTGTTCTCAAGAAAACAAAGAAAAATTTATTTTTCAATCTGTAAGAAAAGAAATGTTTTTAAATGTTTTTTTTTTTAAAGAATCATCTTCCGTTATATGGCAACACAAATGATATCAGTTTAGGCAAGTGCGAAAATGAAGTGACATTGCCCTTTGAATTGTTTCACCACCAAAACCTTTGGAGGGTACAAGAAAACTAACTACAATGGTTTTCACTACAATAATTCATACAATTAGAGAGTTTTCAGCGAACACCCTGTTGAAGGACATTTAGTCTTAAAAAATTTGAGCCGATAAGGCTGTTCTAGGGCGTACCCATTAGAACCTTTAACGGTACTGGAAAAAGTTTTTTTTTTTGAGGGGTTACTCTCTCTCTCCCTCTCCCTCTCCCTCTCCCTCTCTCTATGGATTATGGAGTTACATACTGCAATAATTACCATAAGTACATACGCATGAAGTGGACAACTACTTCAACATTCCTGGATAATTCTCCATGACGTTCTGATACTACAGGGTCGCATGGAGGCCATTGATATTTTCAAAGCATAAATTTTATTTACACTCATCTTTTCACTTACAATGTAACGAAAATTCACATTTCAAAAATGTATGTAACAGAGTGTAACAAATAAATGTCACTTGTCCAACTTCCAGCTGTAACTGGAATAAATTCCAATACGCCATCAAATTGAAACCCTCCATTACGATGCTAATTCCATGGACAACTTCGCCAATAATATGTCCAATTGTGTGATTAATAGCTTTGGAAGTAACTGCCCTACTCCAGCTATGAAGGCTTCAAGTTGGAGGATTACAAATGAAATACTGACCCTCATCAAGGCAAAGCGAAAAATCAGGAGAAGATATCTTATCACCAGAAGCCCCCCCCCCCCAACTCAAGTGTCATTTGAATAATCTTAAGAGAGAAATAACAAAGAAATCTATGTCCACCGTTGTAAAAATTGGGATAATCGATGTAACGCCATGCACAACAAAAATAACCCTTCAAAGTTCTGGAAACATATAAACAAAGTAACAAACCCCCTTTCTTCTCGCAACGAAATCTACTACTCTCTTTGTAATGACCAGAACCAAAAGGTTACTGAGCCCACATATCAAGTAAAGTTTTTTGCTAAAGCGTTTGAGAATATTTTTCAAACTCCAAACCATCCCAAATTTGACGACAATCATAGAAACTATGTTGAAAAGTATATTGATGATAATAAATCCGATAAATCCTCTTTCAAACCTTACGTCAAACCCAGTGACAATCAATGAGGTTACTGATGCTCTCAGGAAAACAAAAAGCGATTCAGTCCCTGGCTTAGGTAAAGTTACTTATCTCCAGTTGTAACATGGCCGAAATAATTTCCTACTATTGTTATGTTTTCTTTCACCCTATTAGTCACCACTGTCTACTTTCTAAAACCCTTGAAAATGTCCAAAACAATATAAATCCCTAAACCGAATAAAAGCAAAACTAACTCTTCAAATTATAGACCTATTAGCTTAATCTCGTTTAAACATAGACTAAACATCCATTTAAATGATATAAATTTCCTCTCTCTAAATCAATGTGGCTTCCGAGAAAATAAAACTGCTTTTAATCATCTCTTCAGAATCTCTGAAAATATTAAAAACAAATTTCAAACGTCTTAAAATCACCTCAGCAGTTTTCCTTCATGCCGGAAAGCGTTTGACCAAACTTGACACAATAATCTTAAATTTAACGTACATACCCTTCAGTTAGATACTACTCTCTTGAAAACAATCTCCTCCTTTCTTGACAATAGGACCATGTTTATATACTACAGAAATATTTTTTCCGATGTCATAAATCTCAAAGCCGGCACTCCTCAAGGCTCTGTCTTAAGTCCGCTTCTCTATATTATCTATGTAAATCATATCCCTAATAACCCCAATTGAAACACAAATCTTGCTCAGTTTGCTGATGATATCGCTATTTGGACAACTTCCTCCAAAGCCGACTTAAACCAAACAAACCTCCAGCATTCGCTAAATGATATCCAACGTTGGTGCTTCAAGTGCAGAATAAAAATAAACCCTCAAAAGTCTAACTACACTGTATTTGAAAGTGACTATAAACTGAAGGGCCTAGAAAACCGAAACATAAACTTTTTCGATAAACAAATTCCAAATACCACTGATGCAAAATTTCTAGGGGAAAGCTTTGATGAAAGACTCACTTTTAAGCAGCACACCGAAAAAATTACTGGTAAAGCCTGGGGTAAACGAATATGTCTTACAGCAATCTTCCAAAACCGGTCTATGTCACATAGAAGTAATATCCAAGTTTACAAAACCCTCGTACGACCTATACTTTAATACGGTAGCATTGCTTTTATTGCTTCAACACAAACGACTATCCATACCCTGGAGAGATTCCAGGTCACTGCCCTAAGATGGGCTCAAAACATTCCTAGTTATATCCCTAGTAAATTTGTATTAGGATCAGCTAATGTAAATACTATTTACGAAAGAATCAAATCTATAAATACAAATCAAATTCGCAAACTTCTACCCAATGATACACTGGTCAAAAATACAATTATTACCTATCTAACTAGTACTAGAAGAAAGTCCCCCCTTGATAATATTAATCTAAATGAATGCGGAGAATTAGATTTACTAATCGAGGGTTGGGGAAGGGGGTTCTTTAGATTAGGTCGAAGAACTTTCAGTTAGAGCCCCTGTGAGTTGATAGCTGTTGTTTTTAACAGTGAAACGGGGCGGTTAGGTTTATATTGATTAGTTAGATCTAACTTCTCCGCACCCCTACTTCAGTTCTACACATACCAATTTGTTTACTTCAGTCAAGCTCCTACTTCCATTAGCACCTGCTCCCCTAAAATGATCCATTGATTCTGACACTCTACTCAGCTCTTTTCAAATTTAACGGTACGGGACAGCCTTTCAAATCACTAATAACTTCCGCACAATCCAGTCCCAGTCCCTAATTCTACCATTCTTTGATTCGCATTGGCCAACACTAAGATGCAAAACTATGTATACTGAAGGGGCTTTTGTTAGCGCGAGTTTTTCAAACCTTCACATACCATCTTCAAAGGACACTGGTGTGCCAAGATATAAAATGCTGAATTTTATCTACTTAAGCTGGAAAAGTATTTTGTTATTCCTGTTGTCACTCTTCATTCACTTGGATTATATAT
>WURT03000026.1:1044997-1055550 GCA_009936505.3 Holothuria glaberrima
ATATATATATATATATATATATATATATATATATATATTCTAGCATGCCATCCAAAGTGGGGGTGAAAGAGGGTTTCTGCCCCCACCATCGAGAGTAGGGGGAAATCGTCCCCTCTGCCCCCTTTCCTACGCCTATGGGCTACACCACTGATGTGTTGTCCTCTAATTATGGAGTTGTTCTTTTTTCCAATATTTTTTCTTGTCGGATATTTCAGTGGATATGAGCCCTTATTTGCTTGAAGGACGATAGTAGAATCGTCACTTCTAGTATTGATGAGTGTTCTCTTATGGTACGGTAGTTTTCTCATGCTTTAACAAACCAGACTTGAAGTGTGAATAAATATTGTCAAAGGCAAGAGTATCGCTCAAGTGGAGTGTCCTCAGGCTGGATTAGAGGACGAGCACGAGTCATGTCTTTTTGATGAGTATACGTACGGGTACAAAATTTGGCATTAGCCCCACAGTATAACTTCCAAAATCTGTGAGTACGAGTACGAGATCAAATTCACTCTCACGAGTACGAGCACCGATATGCCAAACGTGATGCAAAACGTTAATACGAGTACGTATACTCACTACTAGTCTGCACAAACCAGCCGCTTCTCTGAGTACCCTTTAGTTACACCTGACTAGCTTTCACCAGGGAGGTCACTATAACAGCTCACTGCTTTCACATGTAGGCAGTGTTGTAATGACTCGAGTCACTGACTCGACTCGAGTCAGTTGGTTCAAAAGACTCGACCCGAGTCAGAAGTTTGACAGAATGCAAGACTCGACTTGACTCGAGTCAGTATGTGAAAACTCTCGACTCGACTCGGTCACTATGCTGGATGACGACTTGACTCGAGTTTTTTCTTACAATGGCTCGAGTCAAAACATGTCGTTAATAACGTTGACAGCAAAAAATAAAAATATCCGACTTTCGCACTAGCCGATAATATACGCACAATATTGCATACAGCGGTTTCGTGCGGACGGGTGCCAGTCTTAATCTTCTAGTAGTAGTGGCGGACATGGCTTGCATCGCCAACATCCGGGCTTTCAGTATACAGACTGTGCTCATACATACTGTATCTACGATTATTTTTGTTCTATTGTAAATTATAAATCGATATATCAGTTTTTCAGAAATTCCGAATTTTGTTGTACAAGATCATGGAGTAGAGTTCAGTTCAGATAAACATGAACCCGGTAGTTAACTGCACTGCAGTAGTGTTTGCCATGTCTGTCGGATAGGGGTGTAAAATGGCAGACCTTGGAGCAGAATGAGATAGTGACTGTGTATTTCTGCTGTTACAATAAACACTAATTGAAAAGTGACTGAAGACACTAATGATCTTCCATCATTACATCTGGCATGTTTTCAAATGGGATTCTAATGGCCTCTGGAACCCATAATATCTGAAGTGGCCAGCTGACGAGGTGCCTTACTAGACAAATTTCAGAGATTCGTTCTGTTTGGAATTATGTAATCGAAGGTTAATTAGAATCAATTCTAATTGAAGCTGCCACAGTCGACGGATGCAGTTGGTTACAATAATCACAGTAGGTCAGACGCGACAAGAGCTTACCTAGCTTTCTTTATGACTTTATTCTCTCTCCGTGTGAATAGCATTAACCTATTGTGTACGATGTTGTTGCGGCGGCGTCGGAAAAACACCACATGGTTGTTAGCTTCTGTTTTTCGGCATACGAACGTCTTCGTCTCTTCATATAAAATATAAGGCAATTCGGATTCCCAAATGGGGTTATACACTCTTAAAATGTAAATGGGCAAATTTTTTGACCAACTTTTAACCAACAATGAGGAAATATGTGGCCGGGTCATACCGAAGACTTTAAAAATGGAACCTACTGCAATTGTGCTTGGTGCTCAGCATAAGCAATGGAGCAGGGAAAACAAGCCAGTGAGCCACAACTGGAAAAAAGGCCGTGGCCGGCTCGACTTAAACCAATTGGTTAGAAACTGGGCCGTAAAACTTCATCTAACTAACTAACCGACCAACTGTTGGACTAATATTGATCAATTTCGGTTGGGTAATTGCTTTACCTATTGTTTGGCATTTGATTTACCCGATGTATAGTAATCTTAAAATTACCCAACTGGCTAGTTGGGCAAAATATTACCAATTATTGGTTAAAATTATCAGTTTCACCTAACCCAGGATTTGGGTAACGTTTCAGTGCTTTACCCATTGTTGGGCAACTAACTGCTCATTATTATCTCATAATGGAGTATCTCGGAGAAGTTACCTTCTACAAGTTTTAAAAGCTACCGGCATTGTTTTTTCAAAAGTCCCCTCGACCCTCTGGCGAAGAGCCAAGGGGCGAAAACCAAACAATAAACTACTCCTGAAGGGGTGTCTGCTCGCTTAAGAAGCTGCGTCCCCATTGCTACTTTCAAAAGTTGTAGCATTTTAATTGGAAGTTCATATATAAATGAATATTTTGGTTTGGCTATTATATATCCAGTGAGACTTGTTTGTTATTATTAACGATTAATAATACAACTTTCTTCACGATATTTCAATTTCTCCTTCTTTATGTTGTATTGTACAACTGAGAAACATGATTTTCTGCAAGAAATCACCATTGCCAGCTTCAATTTATTTCAATTAGACCTGCAGGTTAAACACAAATCTCCTTTTGAAAATTCGGAATGCTCCATTCAGATGAAAGGGGTATTAACCTGGAGTTCCAACAGAATTTCACAGCATTTCAAACATACAATTTTCTGAAATTGTCTTAGCAAAAATTCCCACAGTGCAAATGAACGTTTGGCAAAATATTAACCGTGAATGTAAAAATTTAGAAATAGCTGTTATTAAAAGAATTATGAGGTTGGCGGTACGTTTAACTAAGGATGGGTGCAGGAATTCACATAAACCATTTCACAAATAGTTGTTCAGTAAGTTGTGAAAACTTTAACCAACCTCTACATTGCCCAGAAAAATTTACCCAACTTGTTAAGAGTGTATACTGAAAAGAATTAACAAAACATCAATACAACCAAAACATTAACACAGAATTTGAACCTTTGGTCAAAATTAAATAAACTCATCGAATAGGTCACTCAGGATTTCCTTTTAAAGTTTAAGTTTCTTCTAGCAGTGGAAAAGATCATTCTTAATAAAAAAAAAAGAACCGATCATGTTACCCTTCTAATGAATTCTCAAATGGACAAGATCCAAGTATTTAGGCTCATGTCTTAAATATAAGCTAATACCATGTAAACAGTCTTTTATATGTGATTATCCTTTTTGTATCAACTGTACACGGCACATGCATAATAGCTTATTTGTGCAGTTTGTATGAGCAAGAAGATAATAAATGAGATTCAGTATTAAAATTAGCCCATATCTTTGTCCATGCTCATAATTATAGCTGTACCATTCAGTTCCTGGTATAAGGATAATTTCGAGTATCGGGTTCAAGACTTCACGTTTTTAGCAGTCAGATATTCAAGCACCACTTTCCGCACTTAAAGAGTAAATGCAATCATCCAGTTTGATTCGTGAGATGCAAGGCGTCGCTTAACTGCTTAAATTACAAGGATCTTCTCACCCTGTAAAATATTTATGAGAATATATGAAGCCAAACCCTAAATATCGGATGCACTAGCTTGTCTGAAGTCTGTAAAATGGTTTTGTATCATCTGGACGTGCGGAAGAACCCTGCAGGGAAATAAGCAGAATACTTTCGACTGTTCTTAAAACAGGATTGGAACGACTGAATAAACCCTTTTAAAGAATCCGGTCAAGAAGGTACTTGCATAATGTCGTCGGAAGATATCTAAAGTAAATTCACCAAGATAACACCCTCATATTATATGTTAGGTTCGCACGACCAATAATGCTCGTCGTTTACTAGTATTTGACAAAATGAATTAGAAATAGCCTAGGCCTATTTCGACTGCCTTCACATGGTCTGCAAGTCCGCAGGTAGCATCGGGGTGCTTGTGTTAGTTTTCCAATTTTATATAAATTTTCACCACTCTCTGAGTAACCTGAATAAGAATGCAGGGTTCACAGCATTTCATGAAAACAAAATATCCTGTTCCATAAGATTTCTCTTATTAATTTTTCAAATTGTAGGATAATTCTTCACGTTTCGATCCATTTCCAGTGATATACGTCTTGATACTCTTGAAACGACGATTGCACAAAAACCCTGAGACTGGCCAGTATTTTCCTTTGAGGGCGGGCGGGGGGACTAATGACGTTCCCTTACTTTTGGCTAGTTCGAGGATTTTTTTCTCAAATTCTCTAAACTTTTCCCTGAAAAGGTGGAAACGCATCTTCCGGTGTTTCCTGATTTCCAAGATGACTTGTAACCCTGGAAATGCATACTTTTACGCAGGGCGGCCGGAAATTGAAAAGAAAAGGGAAACAGTGCAGGGTGTAAGGGGGTGGGGTGACTTAATTTTAGTCGAATGTTTTTATAAATCGTAAGAAAGAATGAACAGAATTAAGCAGTATGCATTGGACACATTACTTACAATGGGTTGCAGGGCACGAGGTCTTTAGCCATTCAAGGCCAACCGTAGCTAATACGTGGTTAGGCATGAAAAATGCTCGGTCAGCCATACAAGATTCGGTGTTCTAGATAGTCACCAATAATTGATGACCAGCTATGCAGTACCGGATAATTTGTGCGAAAAAGTGAGGGATAATAAGCAATTCATGCTAAAGTTACTGTGTGAAAAAGTTAAAGTTAATGGAGGCATTTCCAAATGGAGGGGTAGATTTATCCTCCATCCCCCGGGACTGCCGCCCATGGTCAGCCACTAGTGAGAGGTGGGTGGCCACTATTGAGCCAGCCACCAACTATCACTGGCAAACAAACGGATGATTTAAAATTCATTAGCAGACGACACGTGTTTTGTAAATCTTAAAAACGCCATTTATTTTTCGTTCCACTTACTACTTTACAAATATTATAAATTTTGCAGGGCACGTCTGATCATACACTGTACCAATTCACCTTATACCAAATAGTCTCTCCAACTATCGACGGCAAATCTAATCACCATTATACTAATTTTGGCAAAACATTACAAGCACTCGACCATTGCGAGTGAATTTAACATTACTTTCAAATGTACAGTATCATGAGAGGAAAATGTGTAATAAAAAGAAAGAGAAAGGTGCCCCACCATGACAAAAAATAACTTTCTAGTTTTTTGTTTGGCCACGCTAAAAAAGGTTTTCCCTACTACAAATCAGTAGCAACAACTAGACGGCAAAAACACTGCTAAATGGCGTGATGCCATGTCTCGTTTGCAGTAATGCGTTATGTGGTTTTATCTACAAAACGAACAGCAAGCATAAAATCAAGATACCCTATAGCTCGCAGAAGCATTTTTTAAAAACTCAAAAACTGCCTATCATTTATTTCTATTCTCATGTAGTGACATCTTCAGGAAAAATGTCGTCCTATATAAAGGGTGAGGAAAGAGAGGGCGCTACCACCTTTACACATGAAGATGCAAAGAAAGGAAAAGTATAACCACCCATCACCTGCGCACTTGATGAAGACAAAGGCAGGAAAACATGCACGACTGCCCTTAAATGCCCCCCCCCCCCCGGGTCCACTGCCTCCCATCGTGGTGCCTGACTTTCTCTACTTTTCATTTAGGCTGGTGCTAAAGACAAGTAGCACATTTTTTGAAGCCATAATGATTAGCTCACTAACCTGACAAGAAAGATCAATAAATAAAATGATTAGCACGTGAAACATAGCAAAATCATAATTTCATCACATTGACATATTTGGTCTGCCATCAAACTGTACACTGGCCTAAAACTGTTCAGAAAAGTATCATGGTATTCAAACACGGGTATTCTGCATCAAAAGACAAAGAAAAAGGAATATTGATTGATACTTATTACTGTTATGATTCAGAGACTGCCCTGCATTCCTCCTTTGTGACAAAATACCTCGTTATAAGGTGTTTTGAGGGGAATTGGAGAATGATGTACGGTAATAAACTCGAACCTAGAAAAGTATGAGACATGGTTTCTAAAAGAAAAAATACCGTACCCTTCCTCCACACTCAATGCGGGAAGTGACCATGGCCACTCATTGTTTAAACTTGCATGTCACCCATCTCCAATAACTTTGTTGCTAGACCAATGAGAAGAAAGGTGAAATGACTTCTAACGGAGTCTTTTCTATTGGCAACAGAGCAAACGTGACAGCCTCAAAAAACAAATGTTGCATACTAATATGTCGCAATTTACATACACATGCATATGCAAATTTCAGCAAATCCAGAATCAGTACTTTTCATCAACATTTGCTTTCTTTCCAGATCGGAAGAATCTACAAATTTATTCCAAAATGTCTAACCATGAGTCTCAGATCTTACCAGATTATTTGTTTGAACTCATGAAACAGACAATTTACACTCATTTCATGTTCTACAAGTGTGGGAAGACTTAAATAAGAACCCTGAAGAAAAAGATGGCGCACTTACAAAACCACAATCAACAAATATCTTACACATTTAAAATTAACCTGAATAGTTCAATTCTGAGAACTGCAAAGCAAAAGCTCAAGGGACAAAGTTCTTTACACAACCTCTGTGATTCTGTTTGCATAATGTTAACAATCAAAAAATAATCCAAAATTAAAATGAGTACTGAACTTGTAGAAATAACAATTAACTTTGGTGGTACATTGAAAGAAATCATTTAAAAAAAACAGATTTCCACCACATACAGTAGTTAAATTTAAACACTACTTGCAAGCCAGGGCAACTTTTCAAAACTATTTTTAAAAAAGGAAATTGCTGAAATAAAATATTTATTTCCTCCAGACCTGTAATTTGAATACTGTACTAAAATCAAGACTTAAAGCCACACACATATACCCTCTGAAGTTACAAAATCAAACTATCAGGTGTTTGAAGCAGGGGATAGTTTCCCCGCTTCCCCTGCTGAAAGCAAGAAGGGGCAATGATGTGTCCTTTTTGAAATCAATTAGATTTCAAAGATCCTACAATTTTTGCCTCAAAATTACAATACCTTGAAGGATTTATTGCTTAACATACAAATCTTGCCCCCACAACTAAAATTTTTCTGCAACTCCTGAACACAGCTTCATGCCAAAGTATTCTTCTCAGAACATTCAGCGCAAAGTCGATCTGATTTTCATTTCCCTGTTACCTTTATCAATACCATATTCTTATGTTGACAGCAAGATTTATATACTTCTTAGTTTCTATGCAATTTCCACACTTGCCATTATTGCTAAGAAGGAAAGCTATTCAAGTCACCCTTGACACTTTGTCTGATATTTCATTACTGTAACACATGATGTATTCTTCAAATTCCATTTTTTTCCACAAAATTGCCACTAAACCTAAAAGCTGCCATGTACTGTAAAATATCACAGTAACAAATTTCCATTTTTTGACATGGACCCATGGCCCATTTTCCATTTCATATTAACATGATATTTTGCGACTACAAGCAAAATTCAAGGAGTTAAAAGCATAAAAATGGAAAAATTCTTCAAAAGCTTCCCCAGGCCATTCACAAACCTTACACCAAATGCTACTTTGCTTTCAACTGAGTTTCACCATCCAATCAAGACATATCTCAAACATCTTACAGCACGGTACCATTCAAAATGTTCACATTTTGCCCTTGTAAAAATGAATCAAATTTTACTGGAACGAATTATCACCATTACCATTGGTATGCCCAACACAACAACAACAATCTGCAAAAATGTGGCAAAAATTGAAGTTTCGAAAACCAAAAGGTTTCTCCTCATAAAATAACACCTGTGAAGAATCTTTGCACGATACATACACACATTAGCAGTAGGGATCTACCCTTTACGTACTGTGGTTTCAGGAGTTGTGGCAATCAGCACGGCATTTAACATCCTAGTGCAATAACAGCGTCATATTTAAGCTCACTGGGATAAGTTTTTATTTTCCATTATTGTGACATTTTTGTTAGGCAGTTCTAAAAGCCAAATGAGATGGCAACTTTACCATGAAATATTACAGGTAAACCCTGTGCAGACATTATTTCATGCATTAGAAATTTTAAGGCTAAAATAGAGACATTATATCTAAATTCCCATTAGAAAATTGTACCTACAATACATTCAGCAAACAGTTATTTATCTTAGCATTTTCTTTCTTTTGTTCAAAGCTCACATTCTTAAAACTGACACTTCTTTACAAAGTTCTTACCTTTTAACAGTTTTACCTTATCCAAAAAATGAACAAGATTTGAACAACAGAGGTCCTAACTTATCTTTTCAGAAATATATACAGTTTAAAAAAACAAACCTTCATGATTTTAGTCATAAACTTATGGCACACATCAGTAGGACTATAGCATGGGGAATAAATATGCTTTACAGGGGAAAAATATGACAATATGGAGCATAAAGTAAGCTTCCATCATTATTGAATTTCAATAGCAAATTGAGGCAGCTTTCAACCATGTAAACTTGTTTAAAATTGTGAGACACTGATGGAACACAACATTTCTATTTCTCTAACAAGCCCCATTAAAATGAAGAAAGAGAAAGCTGACACTATAACAGACTTACACAGAGTATATATACATACTCACACTTTGTCACACTTGCTAGTTCATGTTCTTGTAAGTATGGCTTTGTACTTTCACAAATTTTAACTGCTGGTATTACTGTAATATTTTACCCATACTCTTAATAGAAAAGTTGCACTTTATACATGGCAAAATAATCACTGCTACTTTACCTAGCACCAGTATTGTACAGAAGTATGTGAGGGAATAATATTACATTCACAATTGAAGTTTTAGGCTGGTAATTAAATTCTATTATTTTCTATTATCTTATATTATTCTTTCCTCTTAATACTGGTTACCTGATGCAATAGGCCTAGTACAAGCACAATATTCACACCAATGTACTCCACAAACACTCTGTATACAAAGTATGGAACTGTGAAAGAGGTAGGACAGTCTGATTAATTTTAGTCTGCTAACTCAATATTCTCATGCAAATGGCAAAGAAAGAATGATCATTTCCCAAAAATTTTCACTAGATTACACTCTACTTAATATCACAGCCACCAATATTAATACAGATCTAATAAGTGAGCTTTTCTATAAATAACAATTCGATACTTTTATTCACTGCTGAAGCTGCAAGCAAAAAGGTGGTGAGTTTTGTTGATCCAACAGTGTCAAGCAATGTTTTTAATCTTGACAAACCATCATATTTAAAGAAGTCTAAATCTGAGCTTTTGACAATTTAAGTAAACTAACTTATAACTTGCATTTGGACAAGCTCTAAAGGTTCCTACCAAAATGACCCTTAAGCATCATAACATAAAAAGCATTTCAAGTCCTTACTGATCAGAAAGTTATACAGTATTTGTTGGCAGAATGCAACAGCATAATGAATGAGAGACTGGACACCAGGGCATTGGCCAGAATTGTGAGCTCAGGGAGTCCAAAATATGTGATACCCACAAAATACCATTGCAAATACTATTAAAGTATGAGGCAATGTAGGGTCTAATTTCAACAGCATCAACTTTAGTGACAATTGCTTAACCACTCATTAACTTGAACCAAGGTTAATAGTAATAGCAATAATTTACTGCTACTAGTGAGAGCAATGGCTTTATCTCTTTGTGTCTACAGAACACTGTAACCATTCACTAGAGACCATATTTTGCTGTGCAAAATGCTAAAATGTTAGTGAAAATCCACTGCAAAATGGATTTACAGTGTAGCAATGAATATCAGCATACTGTAAGCGATCATCACTCAGTATTAGTGAATATGGCCCCAGGATTCTTTAAATAGGCTAAGGGAGTCCAAATGACCCCTGGACTGCTTTCTAAGCAAAGCCATGCTACACCTTGCTGCAGAACACTCATTTATCAACTTTTACTGCCTCAATTTGTAGGTGCCAAGAGTGTCAGCATTCCACATCTTTTATTTCCATGGAAACAATCATTACAGTTGCCAGATAAAATAGTTTTTAACTTCTATTAACCTGAATGAAAATAAAGGCAGAGAATTGATGCATGGAATACAGATGAATCGGACCCTGATGTAAACAAACGAAAACCATTTTAAATTGCACTTTTCTAGAGGCCTTTTAAATGTTACGGTACTGGACAGCTAATTCTCCCTCTTCATCTACTAAAATAGTTTTCCTCAATATAACATTCGCTTAGATCACTAAAGAGGCAGTATTATTAAACATCAAATATTTTTGAAAGAGCTTCAAAATTTCAGTTATATATTAAAAATTTTGCGATATGTGGAAATTACTACTACAAAGAGAAAGATTCATGTTTTTAAGATATTCCATTGTATATACACCCAAAACTTTCAATTTTTGTATTAGATTTCTTGGTGATCTTACTCGTCCAGTGCATGCAAATGAGTACACTACTAAGTGATCCATTGCATCGGTCTCTATATTTCCACCCACATTGACCACATCTTTCCTCCAAGGTGTCTGTCACTCCTATATTACAACCCCTTGTAATATGCCTTAACAATGCTATATTGTAAGGTTTA
>WURT03000026.1:1066145-1086012 GCA_009936505.3 Holothuria glaberrima
AAAACAGCACTTCAAGTGCTGATTCAACATCAGCACCCGTCAGGTGCTACAATTTTAGCACTTCAGTTTTTTGAGTGGTATACTGGTAGTGTTTTCACCGATTCCTAAAATCGGAACCGGGTAATGTTGGACACGTACCCGCCCGGTACCCGGGTACCCGGCGGAAGTGCGAGACGTATCAAACACATGAGAGTTTCTCACTCTCTTGTTCCTCTGCCCGGTATGGAAGGTTTGTATTAACTATTAAAGTAATACATCTCCATGTGTAGTTATATTTCGATTCATTTCAAATGGTAGCAGTGAAAAACTGTACGAAGTACAATGTGGTAAATATTATATGACAGATAACATGCGATATTGATCTAAAGAAGTGTTGTTGTTTCCTTTATGAAGGAACCGGGTAGTGATTTCGAAACCGGGTAGTAAATGTCGGGCGGGTACCCGGGTTACCCGTGAAAACACTACTACAGTAGTACTGTCACGAGCGAAACTGTAGAGCCTTGACGAGAAAGGTGATGGAGGTTTTACGTCGGAATATTGTCTTTTACCTAATCATTGTTTGATAATAACGTCATGGTGAAAAGATCAAACCCTCAACGGGAACGGCTAAGTCAAATAAATTTAAAGGGGGAACTTAAGAACCTGTCAAATTGCCAATCAAAGCTTTTGCTCTTTAAAAGGGATTTAAATATTTTCAAATGCATATTATCTGATATATGTATTCGGATTCTGTTTTGCCATCGGTAAGAGCTTCCTACTATAGGGTACTGCAGGTTGTAAGCATTCCCTTTCTGGCTTTTTAGACGTCACGCAGCATTATTAATAGATGCTGTTTCTGGTTATTTTTCTTTACATCAACACAGTACTCCGGAAGCACTTGAAAGATCCAAGGCCAACGTAGATAAATTCTTATTCGTCGGACTCAACGAGGAATTCAAAGATACCATTCGAATTCTGGAACTTTTAGTACCAGATATATTCAAAGGGTTGACGAAAGATTACGAAAAAAAGTTTACCGGTAAGTTTGAATTTTTGCATGGGGGTGGGGGGGGGGAAGACAGGGACAGACAATTCACTATGGTAGCCTACATGTACAGATTATATGGGTTTTTCTCAGTGTGTGGGCATTGGCAAGAAAAAAAAGTAATTATATGCATATTTACATCTATTTACAGGCTTATGTCGCATTTTTTCTTTTGCAAACTTAAAGGTCGTATGACATGCCACCAAAAGAGCTGTTTCTCATGTCAGATAAAGAATTAAGTCTTCCAATGAAAGATCCATTGGAATCATTTCAATATCTTTTACCGTTCTCAAAATATACGTCTTCAAAGTTTGATGGTTTCGGAAAAAAAACTCATTGCCTGTGCAAAAATAATGATGTGGGGTATTGCCCAGTGTTAAGATTTCTTTTGTTAACCCTTTATAAATTAAGGTTTCTCTTAATTATTGATCAGACATATTGCAGTTTGTTGAGTGATATCAATGTTTCTGAAGGAAAGAATTTTTAACTTTCATAATAAGCCCCTCAGGAGCTAACAATGTTAAGAGTGTTTTTGAAATTAAGGTTGAAAAAACAAAGGCTAGCATGAGCCATGTATGGTATATTCATGATACAAGTGTGAAATAGAAATTACCCTGTAAAATGGTCAAGTTGATGTGTTTTAATGGGAATTGCGGCTATTTTCTGGATTTTTAATGCTTTTTACATCAAATATCCAACTATGTTATTTTCATGTCACACAACCTTTAATAGGCCGGCATGGTAAAACGTGATTAGCTTAAAATGATTTCTCTGATCATTTGTGACATCGCAAAGTCAACTCATACTTACAAACATCAGAGTCGTTCCAGAAATGCAAGAGCTTTATACAAGAATATCAAAAGAAGTAAAAGAAGTAAAGTGCACACATTGAACTACAGCTTTATCAACCGCATCTTTATGTAGTCAAAATTGTAGTAAGCGCTGAGAGCTAACTGAAATCATAACCACGGAAAATGGAGTCTGCGAAATGAAAACCAACCACCTTTAAGGCTCGGGTCGATTAATTATTATCAAAGGCAGAACGTATACTGTCCTTGTAAACCACTTTAATAGATCATGGGCCATGTATTCTTACCCTAACCGCGATAGGTGCTGTCGAATAGTACAATTGGACCTGCCTCATGCTTCAGACCCTCATCCACGTCTCCCGCTTTTGTTCCGTGTTCAGTACCTCCTTCTTGCACACATACAATCAACCGTCTAACCATCAATAATTTGAAATAGAAGCTTCCTCTTTAAACCTGCAACTCTGCTCCGGCGATCGTTTTCATGTGTATATGGAGGGTATTCCCAAATTCTGCACACAACATTACTTATTAATCGACGATTCAAAATGAAATAAACTTTTTCAAATTTTTATTCGGCATTTGTTCCTTCATTGAACCCTGATCATAATACAACATTATGAAGAGTGATTAAAAATTGTCAAAGTGATGTTATGGACTTCTCGCAGACAATTATTACGGTACGTTACAAACCCATAGCCAAGGAAGGGGCGTGGGTGGCGTCCCATAGGACCATTTCCACACTCCGCCCCTAGAAGATTAAAAATTACCATTACCTTAATGCACTTTAGTATACCGTGCCCTCTAAAAATATTTGCCCCCTGGAAGCTATCTCGCCTCTTCCGTGCCTTTTTCTGCATGGCTACAGGCCTGATCACTCCTAAAGATAACGAGAGCTAGCACTTCCTCTATAATACAGCATAGGCCTGCATATAGATGCATGAAGTCAGGAGTTCATTGGGTAACGTCTGGCATTTGAAGAGGGTACAACAAGAATCACGCGGCAACTTCTGCACTTACTGCTTATGATTTTATCATCTTCCGGGTCCGTCACTTTTTTCTGTACATAATTTCTACCTCTGAAGCAAACCATATGGAAGAATATATTGTATAATTGAAAGAAATAACTACTGTACTACCAGGGAGTTGGTACCACCTTTAAAACATATTTCACTTTTTCCGTATCATCGACGCTAGGGGCCAGGTCTAACTTTTATAATATATTATTTCCATTGACTACACTCTTCTTCTCTCCTTTCCATCCTTTTAGCATTAAAACGAAGCTTCACCACTTTATCAAAAAAGAAAATGTCGAAGGAAACAGAGGAGACGTTGCAACGAGATCCAAACATTCAAGTCATGTACGAATTTTATGAATTCGTCAGAGAGCGTTTTCATCGTGTAAAGAAATGTTTACTAAAGGATTAGAATACTCTTTCGAATGACGTAAGCATCGCGCACAAGTTAGCATAGAACCGCATTGCAATCAATTACATCTTGACTTATTACGATTGCCAACATGAGGCAGTGGTGATTATAGAAATCTCAAAACGCAAGACCAGCGTCGAAAGCAATGCTGTGCGAGAGCCGGTGGACTGACAACTGCGACAAATAGTTGGCGCTATACTGTATTCTGTAAACAGGTAAAGTTTACATAGCAGCTTCAAGACTGCACTGGTACGGAACCGGTAAAGAATGAACACATCAAAAGTTATCGGAAGGCTATGGATTCCTGGACAATTCACCCATGACATACAATTCCCACCCAAAACTAGACTTGGCCAAGTCTCCAGTGGTGTCTTCTGTTCTCTATGCATACTTGTATATTCTGCACGTGTCAATCTTTTGATCAATACGACCTATCACTATCTCTCCGTGGAAAGAGGTGGGGGCGTGCCGGTCAGAGGGGCGTGTTGATCAAAAATCGACACAGTGTACACGACTATGCAGAGAGAATAGAGAACGCAACGAGAGACTTGACCAAGTCTAATACAGAGCAATTCCAAATTTTCTGATAAGGTAATTGGGAATAGTCCGGGGTATCCTTGATCTCTTGATCTCTATATCTCTTAGTACAGAGCCAATGCAATGAGAATCTTCGCAAGTTTAGAGGCTTAACTTTGGTTAATACATAGTCAGAGGAGATATTTGAAAAAAGAAGACGGGATCGCTGTTGGCAAATCGGTATATGAAGATCAGGGGTTTCCAACCTTTTTTGGCTGTCGTCCTAAATTGGCATTTATGAATGTATCACGTCCCACCATTATTATTAAGCGTAGGGGCGGCCATCATGAGTGCAAAACGAGGGAAGGTTGGGGAATGGGGTTCCCCGTCCCCCATATGTGGAAAATTTTGGATAGAAACACTTTAAATGGTGCAGTTTGGTGACATTTATAACCTTAATTTTAGGCATATATCATTGTATTCCACTTATCTAGTATATGTAATATCTGTAATCATGCGTAGTCTTTCTGGGCATAACAAAAATACAGTGGGGATTTGCGAGATCAAATTGTCACTGACAATTATATCTGGCAAATCCGTATTTTATTTTTATATGCACACACACTCACCCAGTATTGTCTTTTGTTACAGATCACAACATTATCAATGTACACGGCATACGTTCACGTATCTCTGATCATTCTGATGTATTAAAAATACAATAAAAATGTATCTATTTTACGGAATATACTGACGTCTATAGAGAAATTGTAGTACGTAAAGGTGATTCCGTATATTATAGTAAGCAAACATAAGCCTTTTTTCTATGGGACTTGGGACTAGCCCATGTCCCACCAGAAACTGCGAAATGTCCCACCAGTGGGACGCGTCCCCCAGGTTGAAAACCCCTGATGTTAGATACAGACTAGCTGTCATTTACTTAAAAAGGAATAAAACAATTGCAATCGAGGTAAATATATGAAAAAAAAACTATTCAACATTATATATAAGTGGGATCACGACCTTTCAAGGACCATGACACTACATCCACTGGTTCCCAAGTGAACTGGACCGCTGGCTACTTTTTACCGAAAGAAAAATTGTTGTAGTTAAATAAAGTGACTTCTTATTTACTGTTTTACTGTGAGAGTGTTCCTCGGGACATTGAAGTGCACAAGAGCTACTGTCTCTGCACATTGATAAAGACTATGGCCAGATAGTAGTAACTCTTCTTTATGTTACAAATTCTTGGACAAGTTGTGTCTAGGGAAACTATTTGTAATTGACATTGATTATCGTTGTTGAAGATGACTCATTGCCTTGTGTAGGACTTACCTCAATGCTTTAAGGGAGACTCCTGTGACTTCAATCTTCGCGGCATGATTTTTTACTCTTAAAATGCCTTTTTGAAGATGTCAGTCTTCAACAACTATTGTCTTTAACTGTACCATTTTTAATACTTTACCTCATTCAAACTTTTTGCACCATTTTTCAGAGTTTTTTTGCAATACTGTCTTTTATCTTTCTGACATTTTCTTTCTTATTCTTATGACATCTTCCTTGCCGATTTTCTGATTTCACTTCAACTTGGCAAACGTGCCTCGACTTCTCTCCGTCCATACGGCAATTAATATATCATATTTGAGTATTGTAAAGTGATCACTTGTATCATTCGTATTTATCTCGGCACAGGCGTAGGAAACTGTTCTGGGCTGGAGGAGGGGAAGGGGAGAGGATTAACGTTGCTTCAGACCGGCGTACTGGGGGGGGGGTCTAAGGGGAGAGGGATTGTCCCCTCCCCTGTTGAAAATTTTGGATATTTGAGGGTACTTGGATACAATTTGGTGCAATATTTGAGCAAATTTTAAGGGAAATTACTGCAACTTTTACAGAGAAAATAAAGGATTTTCGTTCTTGAATTGAGGGGGAGGGGCCGGGGCCAAAGCATACTTCCGCTCCACTACATTTAGCCCCCAGTCCCCGCCTCCTACGCCCTTGTACTTAACGTTAAAGGGAGATCAGCCATGACCCTCATGATTTTGGTCTTGACTGCGATGATATGGACACGTAGCATGGAGCTGTTCAGTGCTGTTTCAATGATGTAAACATGTTGAAAATGTTTTACTGGACAACAAATGTTTTATACATTTTCTCTGTTTATGGCAACTTTCGAAAGATACGGTGTTTAATTTAAGAAAAAATACAGTGTAATAATTTATAACCACGCTTTCATCTTCATGAGTTCCTTTTTTCTTGTTTTTCTTCTGTTAAAAGTCTGAAAAGGTTTTAATGATTTATGGAAATAATAATACTAACAAAAATGAAGCCTATGACGTTTATACACATATAGTACATACAGTATGGTTTCAGTGGGTATGCTGAAGACAACAGAGTGAACAGCAGAGGTGAAGCTATAGTGAGATGGAAGATTACTCAACTTGGAACCCTTAAGATCTGCAACATGAGAAATATTGTAATCACGATAAATTACCTTCAATTCGCAACCTCCCCCACTCGACCTTCCAATCCCTGCATCCCCTTCCCCCTTCCCAAGATCGATTGTACGTAGCCATTTCTTTGTCATACCACGTGAAATACGTCATCATATTTCAGCTTGAAAACAAGTATCCATGAATTGTTCCCAAGCATTGTAAAAGCGGCAAGGTCGCATGAGTGATTGTTAATCTGTATTCAACCATGACAGCTGTGGAACTGTCGTTTATTCTAGGCCATATGGGTGATTGAGTGCACAGATGGTAGCTGGCGAACACTGTATATTCGTCTTATCATAGCTTACACTTTAACAGTGGTTAAGTGATTAAAGAAATTAACTTCAATTGTGACAGTGTTTCATTCGAACACATATGCAGTGTTCATCCACGGATTCGTTGATTTAGGACTGATCGGACTTTTTCTGGTTACGATATTCTCAGGCCCAATGAATAACCAAAGCGCATATGTTTGTCAGAGAGTGCGGCTAGCATTTATTAAATCGTGGTTGGACTGAATGCTCCTATTCGGCTCATTCAACTGGAAGAACCAATATTTCTCGTGATGATATGCTAGCGAAAAATTCCCTGTTTGAGACAAACCTTCAAGACAATTGTTTTCGAGTACATGCTATGGCAATCCCCAAAGATGTGTCTGATGAGACGCGTATACCTAGGGAGCCGGTGAAAGACATTATGGTGTTCCGAACGAATCTTACAGAATTGCGTGTGATGAAATAGTAGATTTGTACAAACAGACTAAACGCCGTAAACGGTAAACAGACTTAAGTAGGAAATATATGGCAATTTCTCGTTTTTTTTTCTTGGAGTTCTGTTTGATGAACAATTCTGATGAATGAAGGCTGTATATAGCATGGGCCTAGGTTCTTAAGTAGTCGCCCGAGGGCCATTTGTTGTCCACGAGGAGCTCAAGAATGGCCAGCAGAAGATTCAAAGGAGCCTAACATTTAATTCAAAACAAAACTAATGCACGTGTGACTACTACATTTGTAACAAAATAGAAAGTCAAGTTAAAGTAGTTCTCGGAACAAGGCACTTGAAACCCCTGTTATATGGAGCTTTGTTTTGCTTTGCTTTACGACACGTGTTCAACTCCAAAATATGCGCAGGCTGGCCTTTATAAAAAGTCTCAGGAACTGGATCTGGATAAGTAACACATAACAATATTAGTGGAGTCAAGCGTAACTGTTCAGTTTTGATTTTCATTACTGGAAGCATGAATGTGCTAATACCACCTCCCTGCTATAAACCATAACGGTCAGAAATATTTCAACGTAAAATATCCCACGAAAAACATTTTCAAACAAGATGGTAAAACTACAGAAGTAAAAAGAAATTATGCCTGATCGGAGACATGGTTGGGTCTTTTCCAGGAGAAGCCTCAGAAATCTTTTCGCGTGTTTAGTAGGTTTTACAGTATTTTCTTTAGCGTTTATAATGACTGCGCTTCGACAAAATCCAATGGCATTAATATTCAAACACGGTGCCAACAAAGGAATATACAAAGACTTGCCTTTAAAACATTCCACCATCGGTGAGTATTAAACCATAGTTTGATATTGTTGGTGATCGACTTATCAGCTGTGTGAAGTAAGTGTTGTAATTCATGTTTTCAAGGTCGACGGACTTTTCGAGATTACCACTCTTCAAACACAGAGAAGCTGAAAGGCATATTTTGTTTTATACTTATATACAGCCTCTTTCGATTTATTATTACAGGGCAGAAGCAGTCTCCCCAAACCTATTTCGAAACAGCAGATTAATCTCACACATTTCTTCTTATTTTGTTTTTAAGTATATCCTTTAGGATATTTCAGGACTTGCATATTGCATATTCAAAGTAAACCAAGGTGTTTCTCCTCGTAAATGTCATTATTTAAAGAGAAAGATACTGTCACATGATTCTCAAGAGCTATTCATGAAATAGGGTAGACCACTAATCCAAGTTTGAGTGACTGCATTTTCCCTTTAATGATCAAACAATGCTCTAGTATAGATTACAAACAAAAATTTTGTTTTATACATCACTTGTACAATTTGAATAAAGAAACTTTTGTGATAATAATGAGAACCTAATTTACTCATGCAAATGTAGGAAAAGAAGAAGGTACTCGTGCAAATGTGGGAAAAGAAGAAGGCGATTTATAAGAGGAAAGAAGACAGTATGCACAGAGTGAATACAAATGTGTTTAGCTATAAACATTACGTTCAGTACGTATACATTTTTCCGAAAAAGTTTATAGAACATATTTTTTGTATCCTTCCCACTTCTAACTGCTTTCAAATAACTCTTAACTAAGTGTAGAAGTTGAATTGGACGACTTAATCAGTAACATCATTTGTAATTTTATAAGTGTGTGGTCAAGACAGTTGATCTATTGTTTAAAATTTCCATTTGCTTTGCAGAAAATAGGGAAAATGCAAATATAAGTGCCCACGTAACTTCTTTACGCAATGTTTCCAGTATCCATAGCAACGACAGCTTATGGTGTCGAAAGAAAATTCTGAAAGGATTGGTAAGATTACAGACCCGGTAAAATTTTAATAGGCCTATAGACCTAACAAAGATAACAATAGAGGACGCTAGATATAAATGTTTTAACAACGACAAGAAAGACTGACAACTGTGGATGGTTAGATCTAGCGAATTTTAAAACGAAAGTAAAGTGCCACCATCCAGACGTTTTACTTCAATACAAATCGCCCCAATTTGCTTCCCACATTTTTAGCTCCCTTCTGTCACGCATCGGATGAAGGTGGACAGGGGTCAGGCCCTAGTACAGGATACTCAAACTTGTCCTTTCTGGTCCTTTCTACACTTTTCTTCTAAACATCATTACAGACAAGGAGGATTAGAAGAACAACCCGGCCTCCACCAGACCCGGATGGGTCAAATATACAAAACAAAGTAAAACATACGAAAATGGCGAAAAAAAAGACTAATTTCCACGAATTCCTTAAAAACGGATTTTCGCCACTCCGTGTGCATATATGTCCGTTAACTTATAGCTTAGTACTCAGTCTGTAATGATCCTTTTTCTGATTGTAAGGACTCTTCACACCAAATCGTTGTTCAAAAACTTGTAGAGCATGGAGACCACTGTTTGCCCTCGCCGCACGTCAAATCCTTCACTTTCCAATCTATGGATAATTCTTCTACTTTATTACAAATTAATGACTTGAAAAACTTTGTATCCGGGAGTTCAAACATTGAATCTGTCTTTACCGGTGCGCTTTAGTAGCCAATTAACCATTCCCCCACTTGAAAGTTGTTCGGACAAAACTATTTCAGAAAAGTTAAACCATTGAAATGTTACTCGAGAACAGATCCCTGGAGCCACGTCAGGTAATGGAACTTCTCAACTCTCTCCACCTCCAATTCTAAAAGAGAAAAAAAGGAAGGTTTCGAGCTTGCAGTTAGTACCTTTCCTGCATCATTTATTCATATACCTCCTCATTTTCCAAGCTTTCTCCCCCTAAACCCCAACGATCGATCACCCCATGTGCCTAACCACCAACCCTCGTGACATCATCCTGACTGCGCTGCTCTCTTGAATGTCGTTAGGTCGAGCATATTCATCGGTTGCCGGTTGTTTTGTAGAACCGTAGCGGAAGTTAGTGGTGTCAGTCGGTCGGCTCCCTCTAACTTTCAATATGTGCTCCCCTTCCATTTTCCCGAGATTGGATGGACGGATTGGACACTGTTTATCTGACGCTAAAATGGACGGTTATCAAAACACATACTCCCCTCACTTTTTAATATGTGCCCCCATTATCCCGAATTTGGATGGACAGAATGGTAACTGATTTATTTGACGCTAAAATGAACGGTTATCAAAAGGCATATTAAAATTACTTGACTTAAATATATTTTGCGTTCCTTATAAATGACACAAGACATCAGTCTATTTTGTCTCTCAACATAAATACATTATAAATACTTGAAAGCTCGTAATGCATGTTTGTTTTTTTTTTCTACCAAGGACTATGTGGTTATTTACAACGCGGTGCCAAAGACAGGCAGTCGGACGATATCATCTGTGGCCAGAGTTTTGTTCAAACATCACAAGAGGAAAGGAAGATCCCTTTTCATACCGGTATTATAGTCCGTTTTTGAAGTAATTTTCATCATTTAAAGCCATTAATATAATTACAACAACATTATTATCATCATCAGGGTATTTGAATAGACTGTTCACATGACGTTATGCTTTCCTTATTTGCATTCGAGGCCATGTTAAGGTCACATGTGGCCAACCATGCTTTGCAAGTACAAACATGTTTCGCACACCACTGCACATCTCTACAGAAATACACTGTGCACCAGGCATACCACTGCCTGATTTCGACTTTGGGATACGTATGTAAATCTGAACATTGCTTATATCCTCACCGTGGTAAAATGGGTCTATGGGTATCGAATCATCATCCGCACGGGTACCACAAGGGGATGGCATTTGGTTGGCTTCATAGAGGGTAATGTCATAATCCCCTTCTCAGTCCATCGGCGAAAACTGTACATTTGCGCGTGAGGCAGGTGAAAAATCTTGCTCTTCCTATGGCACAGCCCCTCCATGGAAGGATTTTTTAATTGGGGTGGAGAGGGAGGTTTGCAAAAACAAAAAAGTCATGACACTCTCTCAGCGGAGCCCCACTATCAGTAATCGCGTACCATTCGGGAAAAATTTTACAAAAATACTTTTCGATTTGTCAAAAGGCCACTTCTCATGCCGTGTTTCATCTCAGCATGCCTTATTGGAGATTTCATGTGTCAGAATTTCCTCCCTAAGTTCAGGAAGCTGTGGCCCAGCTCCCTGTATATATTAAGTATTCAAAACTACCCGATCATGCATGTTTAAGTATGAATTTTGACATAGTATCCACAACAAAGGCACTGAAAGAATTCCCAGAAAGATTACACGAGTGAAACACTACGACGTATTCGAAAACTAAAAAGGGGAACGTTGTTGTTATGGGTCCTCGACACGAGTCCCTCCACAAGATCGTAAATCCGTCTTTGCTTAAGATTAATTTCGGACTTTTAATAGTGCTCCTAAGTTTGGAACATAAGAGTATGGGAAGACAAATTACAGGGATTGAAGGTGTTTATCATGAAAATTTTCCCCCGGTTGGCAAGTAACCACGAACATTTTTGCCATGGAATCCAAATTTTGTCATACTGTATAGACTACGGTAAACAGTTTTCAAAGTCCGCCCTCCTATTTTTATATTGTTATCATACCACTTGTGATGGCGCTAGGGAATTCGGTCAGAGGGGCGAGAATGGCCTGTTGGGGTGCTTTGATGTAGGTAGATACCCTATGTCTCTATACGGTAAAAATTGAAAAGGGCACTGACAGACGATTAGCGTCCGTCGGGCGGGGGTGCGACCCCCTGATTATATGGACGCCCCGCCACTGCATGTTACCAACCCCAATACCCCCAATAATCAAAGTCGTTACAAATGTAAGGACTTTTGATATGCATTTGTGTTTGTTTGCTGAAAATGTTTGCGTCAATCGACAGTGTCTTTGAGTTTTCCGTTTCACCTGAACTGTGACCCCATAGATAGGTAAAAATCTAGGAAATTAAAGGCTGACCATGTTTTAGGAAGCCAATTCGTCATGCTTGCTCGGAGAGGGATGCCTCCCACCCCACGTCCCTATGATATAGAACCAGGGTGAACCAGGAAATTTGAGTGACTACGCATGCTCATACTGGAGGGGTGATTCAGCAAACAAGAAAGGGGAACTAGGCCAGTGAGAGATTTGCTTGACGGCAGTGTATGGCAGAGCTCGGAAAATTGTGTAAGTGATCGAGTGGTGGAAAATCAGCACCACAAGTACCCGACCGTAACTTCGACTATTGACTTCAGCCATAGGCGCAGGAGGCGGGGGGGGGGGCTAAGGGGCTGCAGCCCCCATGCAACAAGATATTTTTCTCAAATTCAGGCAACATTCTGCCATTTTTGGGCACTGCAGCGGCAGATCACCTCAGTTACAATTTCGTGCAACAGCCCCCAAATCAACGTAGGCTCCTACGTCTATAACTTTAGCGAGTGCATTTTATACTAAGATTTCTGACTTGCTCTGTGACCACCCACGTTCTCTACTGCTGACTAGACTAAACTATCCAACTTCTTTATACACGCGTTCCATTGGTCCTAAGGTTATCTTGTTCGTGGAATCTTTAAAGAAGGAAGAAAATTTAACCTCGCCCGAATGACATTTTAGGGCCGTTAATGCGTTAATGGCGGTTAAAGTCGACAATTCAACCCTATCAAAGCACATCTTTAAAAAAAAATCACGCCCAGGGTGTTCAATAGGGTAAATACTGGTAGACTATCATTTGCTTTCGTCGATGGCAGTATAAAACGACTTGAAGAACAAAAACTTACCATCCATGTACCGGTATACCATTTTCATTTTCGACAGTATGAACTATACAGAGATGAACCACGGCTGCGATTGTATTATAAGAAAAACAATGCAGGATCGACTCTAATGAGAGGCCACAGTTTGTATACGCCTATGCTAGATAGGTAAGTACACATCAGTAGAAGTTCTTCTTTGTAAAGTCTACAAAATGGAAGCCAAAGGAAAAACCACAAAATGTAATTACAGAGTTTGGGCTCCCCGAAGGAGCTACGTCCCGGGAAGGCAACCAAACTAAACGTCAACAACCCCTCCACCAGTGGCAGAGTGTCCATAAAGTCAGGGGACGGTCGTCCCCCTGACGGACTAATATCGCCTGCCGGCGTCCTTTCAAGGTTTTCACCGGATTGAGGCACAGGGTATCTACCCAGAGCCGTCCTAATATATGGCCCTGTATCTACCTTCATCAAAGCGCCGCCTACAGGCCATTCTCGCCACTCTGACCGAATTCCCTTACTCCGCCACTGGACCAGTCTACATCACATATACGCCAACAACCAAGATTTTATAAAACTCAGAAAGCCTGTTTCATTTACAGTGAAAAATAAAAATTACCTTGAAGTTTATATAGTAAATCTTACATGCAGAATGCAGATGTAAAAAAAGATTGAAGAGTAATTTTAGTTCAGAAAGAAAAATGTTACAAACTGGTTAGATTAACCAGATTGCGAGGCATCCACACTCGCCAAGCGCACACTGGTAGAGAAAGGCCATAAAGAAGGGTAGGGCCGGGTAGCAGGGGCGGCGATCTGTTAAAATTATGTAGAGGACATTTGCTTGTTTGGAGGCTTTGCGCCTCCGGTCAGGGGTACAATATAGGGGATTACAATATAATGAATATGTAGCCCACAGGCTCGAACATCCAGTCGGATCAGATATATTGGTTTACCCTCTGCCGGTAGCGGTCGTGTGCGTCAACTTTGATTTGCGGGATCTCAAATTACTAGGCTAATATCACAATTATTCATATCGAAAATGTGTGTAACAACATTTATTTTTTTCTGCATATCTCTAAATGTTGGGGGGGGGGGCATTTGATATTATGTCCCCACTAAAATATGCATGTAGGAATGTTACCCTGTACCCCCATGATCGCCGCCCATGAGGGGCAGTATGAACAGGATTGGTAGCTCCCTGGTATGAACATTTTACTAGATTTGATGTCGGAACTGTGCAACTTAAACCCGGAGACTGGTCCGCTTTACTGTCAAAACATATATATATATATATATATTCTGTAAAGATATGCATAGATGTCACATATTGACTCCATAAGAGTTTAAATTGCCCAATTTTCTGGAATTCTGTTGAAACTTGCCCTATTTACCGAGGAATATCCTTCGTTCCCTCTACCTCACCCCCATCTGCCACTTGCCACACCTTTCATACCGCCTGTCAGTCTGTGGCTGGAACAAGTAGGCCAGTACGTTACACATAGCTCAACTTATTACTCTAAAAAGAGGGCGATCCGGCATAATGCTCTGTAGACCCAATTCTGTTTTCTTCCCTAAATTTGTTGAAGTTTACTGACTTAATCCACATCAAAGAAGCAATCTTTGCTTACCGCATTGTACACAATCTTGCCACAGCGTACTTTCAATAAACATCCTCATATTTTAACTGTGACTCACACTACTATAGCACAAGGCAATCTATAGACTGACTTCCGCTTGCCACGTTTTGAAAGTTTCTGAAGCAAAGTTTGCGTGTAAGAGCATTCTCTACGCTTCCCAATGAAATCCAACGCTGTAAATCAATTGCCTGTTTTAAAAGCAGGTGTTTCTAGAATCATATTGCATAGAAAACTATTGATCGACAAGCAATTAATGCAACATTTACTTTATACATTACTTTATATTCACTGTGTATCGTTTAGGTTCATGTTCACTTTTCTCAATTTTTGTATTTCTTACAGTGCTTTACTCCACACGGCTACCAAGGTTTTTAGAATACTTCCTTTCCTAACTTGTTTAGAACTTACTCATGTTACAATACTCGTATACATTCTTATTGTTGTTCGTTACGAAGGAACAAATAAATGAAATGAAATAGATTAACCTCTCTCACCTTACTCTCTCCTTGCAACATGCTATACAAGAATGGGGGTAATTTTTCCAAGGTCAGGTACAATAAGTCATCACATGTGATTACTCAATCAACTGCCTCAATAAATGTTACATCAATTTTAACATCAGTCTACATCTCAACAACTGACCCACCCCGCGGGCAGATTCTGTTTACTCAGCCCCTCTTTAATTAAGACTTCCCAAACACTACACTACGAACATCCGGTACAGCCTGCCACGTAGGCAACAACTGAACAGGCTATGAAGAGCAAGGTGGACCAAGGTTCATTGACCACCTTACAATCACACTTTTAAATCTACTTGCTTTTCATTACAATCATAACGTAACGAAGATGAGCAAGTGTAGGCGGGTATGTGAAGGCCCTTCTGAAGGAATAAATGAAGTTCCGTTTCCCAAATTGATATGTAGACGAAGCGTCGCAAAGATAGATATATTATGCTTGGAGGCCACTCTTTTCCGAAGGTCAAAGGGTATGGGCTTTCTGTCGTCATCATGGTCACGTTTAATAGGGTAGGCTTATGTGTATAAATACATAATACACAAGACTTTACATCTCATTTTTTACCACAGAAAATATATTTACATCAACATGATACGAGATCCTGTAGAGCGGTATATTTCTCATTTATACTACAGCTGGTATGGAGATTCCAATAACATGGACAAGAAGAACGAGACGAAGGTACGCACAAAGCTATAGAACATATCTTTGCATCCGATGCAGTAAGGGGGAGGGGGGTGTTTCCAACATTTGATTATGCTACCTCAAATATGTTCCACAGCTGGATTTTTCACAAGGCTTACCGTATATGTCCTTATGATGAATTATGCAAATGAACTTCCAATCATATACCTTGCCGACTGCAATTTTGAATATAACATTTTGTATAAGCCTCTAACTTTCTCAAAAAAAAGTTTAATTGTGAAGTTATGGTAATATTCGTTCCTGTCTCGATTCTAAACATCTCATGTGTCACTTTTGTCCAATGAAGTCACATGACTTACGTCATTACAGATTTCTCTTATTGCTATTGATTTTCTGTGCGAAATGAAATCTTATAATAACACTCAAATTCTTTCATGCCATAAGATGATTTTTCTTTGTCAATTTGTATTTGTTTGTTTAGAGAAACAACATCGACGATTGTGTTGAAGAAGGGCGATGCGTACCAACAGGTTACTTACCGTTCTTTTGCGGGTTTCACCCCAACTGTAGGTAGGCCATTACTACAGTTTAGAAGCACACCGTGGTGCATTTTGAAAACACCTTAAAGGGAGAAGGCAGTCCCCCCAAGTTTATTTTGAAAAAGTTGCTTAATCTTACAGATGTCCCCTTATTTCTCTCACAAGTATTTTCAAAACGTTCCTCTGTAAAATCATTGAATATTGAAGGTAAACCAATGAGTGATAGGAGCCATTCCTGAACTAGTGTACCGGGGTGCACTACTTCAAATTGGGGGGGGGGGGTACCGCATTTTCCCTTTAAAGGAAGCTTGGTTCGGTTTTGTTGTGGGTCCCCAGATATCACGTTACTGTAACTATTTAAATGGTAGCTTACAGGGACAGGATTTTTATTCTGAAACGGGGGAGTGGGAAAACCCAAACGGAATACCTAACGGGGTCGAAGGCACACGCGAGCTCTCTCTTAAAGTTCGGGTTCCAGGCCCCGACGTATGGCCCTTGGGAGAGTCCAAGGTTAACGCCCCTATCAGGTACCAAGAGAAACACCCGCTCGGAAGCCCTGAGGTATTTAAAGAGTTAAAACCATTAGAATGAAACATTTGACTATCTTAAAACTAATCGGATGTGCACTAAGCGTTATGCCATGATTATCCCATTTTGACCACTTTGATAATACTAGCCTTACTCAGAATAACAGGTCATTTTTACGATGCAGAGGGTTTGACTTGTTGGTGGTTACGGTGATAATGGAAAAGTTTGCACGAAGTCATGGGAAGCGCAAGATGTTCTACAGGAAGTTATATTTGAAAAAGAAAAATATTTGAAACTGATGCGCGCAAAGGGCGCCGAAGAGAACAGCATTATTTCAGTCATTTTACTTTTATCTTATTGTTTTCCTTTACTTTTAAGTGCAATATTATTCGTTATTTCATTGCATAGAAGATTCTCCTAATTTCCTCACATGTCTTTTCTGTATTTTATGTTTCATATTTGTCGATGGTCTGGCACAAGTTCCCCCTCAAGTCTTTTATTACTGTGAAAAATAAGTTAGTTTCGAAAATACAGTTTACAGTCTTATTTTACAAGGATGATTAAAAGTTGAAGGTTGTAGGTATGGATTGCATTCAATGACTGTTTTTATGGGGCTGGTATAGTTCTAACACAGACATGGCCAGTAAAAATATCAGAGAAGTAAGTCATAAATACTCTCCAAAGTCAACGAAATGTTAAAATGATTACCTCTTACAGAGACATGGCATGACCTGGGCAAGAGCATTCCCCTCCCCCTCCCTCTCCTCCTCCCCTGTCCCGCTTATGGTAAGTTCAAATGTATTGAAAAAATAACAGCATACATGTTATGACGACAATTAAGTTGCATGGCATAATAGGCTGCAAATGCCAAATGCTGAAATTTCGAAAGGCTTTACAAAATATTTCACATTAAATACCTTCAGTACCATTTATACATATGTGAACAAGGGGATTGGGCCCACGAGACCCACTGTTCGTATAGGCCTTTGCCTAAAATATGTACATTGAGAATTTCAGTTCCATTTGCATCTTTTCTGATAGAATTAGCATATGTAACTTCTTACCTTTGTTATAGTAACGCGACGGATCGATGGGCCCTTGAGAAGTCGGTAAACAATCTGGATAATTACCTATTTGTCGGATTGACGGAACATATGGACGATACCATTATGGTGCTACAGCAACTTATGCCCGACCTTTTCAAGGGGCTATTTCGAGAATACAAAAGAACAGCAGCAAGTATGTAGCCTACGTAAAGTGGAGTTAACGCATAAAGGCATGACTTTTGATAATTTTCTAGTCTCCTAGAAACATCAGATTTCTCGATCACAAACGGTGTTATGTTGTCTTATATTTTGTCTTCTTCTTTGGTATACATTAGCTGTATGCACAAGACGTTGCAGAACATAGATATTACAAGCATAGACACTAGCCTTAAACAACGCTATGACTCCCCACGCAGTGAAAACATCATTTGAGTGAAAATATCGGGATTGGAAGGGTTATTAATTACTGTTCAGTTATTTTGAGAACAATAAGAAAAATTAATGTCTTACAAGTATCCACTACCTTTTAGCTCGGAACATTTGTAAACCCAAGAAGGCATGCATAACT
The DNA here is from genome assembly GCA_009936505.3 of Holothuria glaberrima. Taxonomy (NCBI): domain Eukaryota; kingdom Metazoa; phylum Echinodermata; class Holothuroidea; order Aspidochirotida; family Holothuriidae; genus Holothuria; species Holothuria glaberrima. The sequence continues at coordinate 1,084,279 of WURT03000026.1, forward strand.
CTTCAATATATTCCATTTTACTGTACAAGGTTGTTCTTGACAGCGGCATCCCAAACAAACGCTCAAACAAGAAGACACAATGACTGATTTAAAGTCCATAGACCTATTTATTAGCTTCGCGGTCACAGCGCATACGGGCACGTGCCATGTGGGTCAGGTGTTACCTTGTAGATGAAAACAAACCTGGCTCTAGCTGGATTACGTTGATGCAAATATGGGCTAGGTCGGTGACATGTCACTTCCCCATGGCAACAACGTGTTGGAGTGAAAACAATTTATTGCGCGTATATTGTAGTCTAGGGATTCGTTTTCACTCCAGCAGTCTAACGTGCTAAGTGATCCCATATGGTAATACTGCAGCCAGTTGTTGTTTTCATTCCAAAGTTGCTAGGGTAACGAAAAGACCGGGATGACCGACCGACCCATACGCGTAGTATTTGTTTGCATTGACTTTTCGATGCTACCCTTTTGCAACTTCCAAGCTGCCGGCCGTCCCGAACAATAGACCTGTGCATTGACGTCACACTGACGTCACTTTGGAGGAAAACAATGAAGCATGCACTATACGCACAACGTTGCCTTCGCCCCGCACTTAAAAGCGAATCGCCGTAAAACAATAAAAAATAGCTGTCTGCATTGTGTCGTCTGCTGCCGGCGCGGGGTACTGCCCTGTACTGTAGCACTGCACTGCCAGACTGCTGAAATGGTCGATTAACATTGTCCTTTCCCTTATTCTACTACCAACCGAACGTAGGCTGAAAATGAATACTGTTCCGCCTTTTATGTCAAAATACTACAAAAGTCTACATGGTCTGCATGACACAGAACGACCCTAACGCTAGGCCTAGAACTTAAGGACAGCTAACTGACAGAAAACGTTTCTAGGTAAACAAATACAAACTTGACCTTACTTTTAATTTGGCTAAGAAGTAATTAGAACTTACTAAGCTAGAACGTTAGGTTATACCTCCAATGAAATGCCTTGAACACACAAGCGAAAACTTCGTTGGTTTCCCTCCTGGTTGTCTGAAGTTAGCTAGCCATTTCCCTTCGATTTTTCGACAATTTTGGTAAAATTTACTTTGGCTTCGTGAAGTGGTGGGAATGTTATCTGCTGTCGCCTGCTTTTTCCACTATTTTCCTCCAAAGGAGGGCGCACTTTACGGCTCTGTGACGTCATGTGCAAAAGGTCTATGGGGTCGGTCGGTGACACGTCACTTCCCCATGACAACAACGTGTTGGAGTGAAAACAAATGTATTGCGCGTATTATGTAAAGTGTTACCATATGGTCATACGGCAGTCAGTTGTTGTTTCACTCCAAAGTTGCTAGGGTAACAAAAAGACCCGGATGACCGACCGACCCCATAGATCAGTTACCATGGTATCTTCAAAAATAAGGTAGCATTGCATTCGAGATAGTTTCTTACGTGCTTACAACGGGGAGAGGGTGACGGAGGCACAATATGTCAGGAAAATTTGTACACTTTCACATGGGAGCATTTGATTGCTTTGAAACATGCATATGCATGTTGTATATTAAGAGTCTAACTCTGATTGGCGTAAACCCTAACCCTAATCCTAACCCTGATTGGTCTTAACACTTTGTGCCTCCGTCGTAGTGGGGAAGCAATAGACCTTATGCATATGATGTCACAGGGCAGAAAGTGCTCCCTCCTTTGGAGGAAAAGCGCGTATCGTTGCAAGTTACACCAACAAATGCAGACAGCTGATTT
>WURT03000026.1:1102835-1114222 GCA_009936505.3 Holothuria glaberrima
TATATATATAGACTTTACACTTACGGAGATGTACGGTGGCCATAAGAAGACATGCGAGACGTAGCGTTACCGTGTTAAAATAAAAATAACTTTTTATATCGACAAATTTCTGACTTTTGTCGAGATACTGACTTACGCAAACTCGACATCTCGGAAAAATTTGTCAGATTGTCGTGATGTCGTGTTTTGTAGAAATCGGTAACTCGACAAAATTTTGATTTTTGACGAGATACCGACTTGCGCAAACTCGACATTACGAAAAAACTTGTCAAATTGTCGTGATGTTGTGTTTCGTGAAACTCGGTAACTCGACAAAATTTTGATGTTTATCGAGGTACCGACTTAAGTAAACTCGACATAACGGATAAATTTGTCAAAAAGTCGAGATTTCGTGTTACGTGTATGGTAAGCTAAATGTGCAATAATTCGAAAAACTGAGTTTTTCACCGATAAACTCGGTTTTTCGATCGAAAAACTGAGTTTATCACGAAAAACTCTGTTTATCGACCGAAAAACTCAGTTTTTCGATAAACTCAGTTTATCGAGGGAAAAACTGTTTATCGACCGAAAAACGCAGTTTTTCGATAAACTGTGGTTATCGACCGAAAAACTGAGGTTTTCGATAAACACGGTTTTTTAATAAACTCAGTTTATCGAAAAACTGTGTTTTTCGGTCGATAAACAGAGTTTTTCGAAAAACTGAGTTTTAAGTTCGAAAAACACGGTTTTTCGATAAAACTCAGTTTATCGAGCGAAAAACTCTGTTTCTCGAAAAACTCTGTTTCTCGAAAAACTCTGTTTCTCGAAAAACTCTGTTTATCGACCGAAAAACACAGTTTTTCGATAAACAGAGTTTATCGAGCGAAAAACACAGTTTTTCGATAAATACGGTTTTTTGATTAACTCAGTTTATCAATCACGTGTTTTCTGCTGGTATACGGAACGCAAAAAGGGCAAATATTGTCGACAACAACGGTTCCGTGGTTTGCATCTATGATTTTTAAAGTAGTAACGGCAGCTTTTTTTAACAGTGACGATGGGTTTTGAAGAAGTAACGCTGTGGCAGCGGAAAGCATCAGTTTATTACCGTCTGCCCAAATTGTTTGCGTCCATGCCATGAATACTCTACTTCATGTTTTACCGCACAGCTAAAAGTGCCTGCACGATAACAGTTCCATGCGCAACTATGGCAAGCTAAATGTGCAATAATGAGGGTTTTTTAACCGATAAACTCGGTTTTTCGACCGGTAAACAGTTTTAGTTTTTCGGTAAACACTGTATTTCGAAAAACAAACTTTTATCGACCGAAAAACAGACTTTTTCGAGAAACCCTGCTTTTCTGTCGAAAAACCGAGTTTATCAATAAACAGGGTTTTTCGACCAGCCAACCAGTTGTGCAATCTCGCGAAACGGTGAACGTCGGTACTGTATTGGCGTGGCGGGACGGGATTTTTTTCGCAGGACAGCCTGCAGGAGGAAAGTTAGGAATTATTCATATATAGGGTAGTTTGAGCTTAACCCTTTATCTATGCATGCTTTATTCATCATCGCAAAAACTGGATCTGTTCGAAAGCGACCACTAGACTGCACTTGTAGTATTACGTGTGAGTGTGGGTGTGTATACAGTTAAGCCCACTGTGTACAAGAGATTTCAGTGTAGGCTACATTCCACATAGTTTGTAGCCTAGTCAGTGTCACATTTCGTAAGAGGAGATGAAAGGGCTACTGATAAAGCTGCAACGGCTGTACGACGGATCTGCTTTTACTGCCAGGCTGATGGCAGCGTAAACACTACTCGTGAACTAAAATAGGGTAACATCACATGATGTACGGTGGCTGTGGTCATAACACTGGAAAGATTATAAGTTTGAGCTTTCAATTGATGAGTCGTGGACTGAAGTTGAAAAAACTTGTTAATCGAAAAACAGTTTTTCGCTCTATAAACTGTTTATCGAAAAACTGTGTTGTGTTTTTCGGTCGAAAAACAGAGTTTTCGCGAAAACTCTGTTTATCGACCGAAAAACACAGCTTTTCGATAAACTGTGTTTATCGGGCGAAAAACTGAGTTTTCGATAAACACGGTTTTTCAGCGATAAACTCAGTTTATCTAAAACTCAGTTTTTTGCTAGATAAACACAGTTTATCGAAAAACTGTGCTTTTCGGTCGATAAACACAGTTTTTCGCGATAAACTTAGTTTTTCGATCGAAAAACCGAGTTTATCGCTGAAAAACTCAGTTTTTCGAATTATTGCACATTTAGCTTGCTATATACGTGAGTCTCGGTCTTTTTACGTTGGCCTTGAATGTACATACGGTATGTAAGTTATCGTTATCAAATAGCATAAAACCACTATACAAACGATTTTTTCTTAGTGATCGGCTTATATAGTAAGCAAAGCCGTCCGAATTGGGGTGGGGGAGGGTAATTTGATATGCGTTCAGTCGAAACTACCTTATTTTTCCTGGAATAAATTATTTAACCCCCCCCCCCTCATTAATTCGTAGGGCAAATGCTGGAATGAGCCACTAATTAACGTGCATTTTGCATAAGACTTTTCGTCACGCATTTGGATCATGGAGTTGTTATCCGAATAACAACTTGTTATGGTAACAACTCCCTGTTTGTATCATGATTAGATCCAGGGAAGGGGGAATGGGTCTTGCCACCTTTCTCTCTAGCATCCATACATCTGGAGTCACATTGTCTTGGTTCGCCCGCTGGCCATCACTGAAAAACACAGTTTGTGTCCTTAAAAGAAGCCCACGGATCTCAGTCTGCGGGGTAAATTGAGATCGAAAAGGTTTTAAAAGCGAGTGCCGCAGAAGATTTCAACAATCTTAAAACAGATTTTGCAATTTTAGTTCAGGGAGCTATCCAGCTCAGTGACCGCGTAGCCATTTTTGAAGTGGGGGTGGCTAATTATCGAAGCGGCCCAATATGTTCAATAAAATAAAAGCCTTTTAATTCGGCCCAAAATGCCCACGGCAGAAAAAGTGCGAGGGCTCCGCGGTTACTGCAGCTCCCTGGCAGCCTGGTAAAACAAAGCAAAACATAACCGTAACAAAAGTTCCTTAATTGTTACATTTTTGGCTCGTGCCAATCATTTAAGTTATGTCTCTTCTCTAGGTCTACTTCATGTAGAACAGACTGAGTGCAATTAATGGTAGCCCTCCAAACAGGTAGTGTCAGGTCAAAATTGTCACACCCCTCACACGTTTTCAAGAGGAATGCTCTACAGAATGTGGTATTGGCCTATAACCAAGGTTCTTAAATGGCGACCCGCAGGCCACATCCGGCCCGCGAGGCAATCCAGTTCGGCCTGCGAACAAATTGAGGCCTGAAGCAAAATATTATGGTTCTTCGCGACATACATTTTGATTCGGGCAGAAGAATAATTCTTGTTACTTCAAATGAAGTTAAACATAAGCCATACTGCCATAAGTAATAAGCTATTGGCAATTACTTCACTATTACTGAAAAAAGGACAGCTTCGGTGCAGTGATTGTTCGAAACCAGTAGCTTGGCCAGAGGTGCCCCACCCATCTTGGTAAAATTGACAATAATTAGAAAATAGGAGGCCTAAAGTGTATCTGAATCGGTGCAGCTGTACTGCTTTCAAACAATTAAGGTAACCCATGTCTTTCTATGTGTTTGTTCTCTACATTTCTTCTACCCAAAATCGTCCCAAACTACCAAATATTTGCTCGCTCCGCACACTTTTCCATTAAAGTTCAATCCAGAAGTTACGGTATAATAAGTCGACTAACTTATGCACATCCACTGCATTACCAAAACGATGGGCAGTTTTCTGACATAGGGCCAGATCAGTGAGGGTTAGGTAAGGGGAAAAGCCACTTAGACCAAGTTGCACGGGCTTACGAATTTTGAGGCAGGTATGCCTCTTCTAAGAAAAAAATATAGGCCTGAAACGTTGCCTCTTTTTTTTCCTTACATGTTTTTTCTAAAGCACGAGATCTCGAAATGAACGAACATTTAGATATACCTTTCAAGGTTTGGTGAAAGCCATTTCTAACGATCTGGGAGATATTTCAGCAGCTGCATTCTCGACAAGGTACGTAGCAACCGATGGTGATGACGCTTGGAGTGCCATGATTAAGTCCCTCGTCCTCACCCAAACGTCTATTTCAACGTGAATGTTCACAAACGAATCTGGCATGAGTTTATTCTGCTCTGCAAAGCCCAGGATTTTTGATGGTAGAACTGTGATATTTGTGATCATATGTTTTGTGTGCCTCAAATAAAATTAACAGAAATGTACGTATATGTTTCTGCCATGCAATGTTTCGCTAATAATTGTATTTGAGCTTTTGAGGTTTCACGGGAGCGTTGCCCAGGTCCCTACTAGGGGCCCTTCTAAGCGGAGTATAGACCTCACGCTGTTTGGTGTCAGGCTTCACCTTCCCATTGCGTCATTTCGTCATTTAAAAATGGGACTTTCTCCTCTCGGACAAACTTACTTGCTTGTTTGTGGCACGGGAAATTTTAATGATGAAAAATGTGGCCCGCCAACGTAAATGGTAAAGATCTCCTGTCTAGGAACATAAATATTGCACATTCAAGGTAAAACAAGGAGTTAATCTTAACGTAAATTCCACAACTCAATGAGAAACATTACTAGGCTTAACATGATTCTCAAAAGCCATTCATGAAATAGAATACCCGGGTGCACTAATTCAAACTGAGGTGACTGCATTTTCCTTTTAAATGAAATCTAACTTTTCTTCTTGAAATCCAGCTGTGTTTTTAAAGCATAGAAAAACTAAAAATGTTTAGATACAACTTTAAGGTCTAAAGTGTGTTACTTCCTCCCATCTGAGAGACATTTCGACCTAACATTTTCTTGCAAGGTCTACTCAATGAAATTTCTCAAAGAGTATATGTAGTGTCATCTCCTCTAAGCACCTTAGTTTTGACTTTAGCGCTGCAAAAAATAGGAAGAATGACACTAAGTAATGTCAATTTGTAAAGGTAAAATCACTTCAAAGCTTTGCCAACGATAGCACAATTTTGCACTTAAGTCAGGTCTTACTTGTATCTCCCCAGAACGGCACTCATGCACAGTTGAAAAAAGAAGGGTCCACTTTGGTGTCAAATTTTTGTAGGCAGTTCATTTGGTGCCCACCATAGAGAGTGTCATGAACTGCCCCATGCCCCTAGAGATTTCGCCCAGGCTGCGGCCCTGGAGTTAGGCTACGTCACTCCCATACTTTACACGGCCCTTAGAGACGAGCATTGGATCTGCCACTGCCTTCAACGTACCTGTGCCACTAATGGTGGTCAAAAATGACTCCACATAAATCGACGGATTTTACAGAGGATATTATTCCTTCTCGAGGTGCGTTTTGTAAAACGAATTCTTATTGGGAAAGGTGAAGTCATTAATTGTTGATTTATGAAATTTCCATATAGTTTCATTCCGAAAAGAAATGTAGACCCTTTTTCCTTGCCAGAAATGAAGGGTCAGTAACCCATCGGACTTTCCTGGATCCGTCCCTAATTCAAACGTATGATGAAAATACTTTATGCATAAACCCATATAAATACTGGCTCACCCTAATATTTGTTCAAACAATTTGAAATACCGAATAAACAATTAATTAAAAAAAGGGGAAGTTAAAAAAAAGGGAAATTTGCCAACGGACACATGCCAAATCCCTACTTCTTTCCTATGGCTATATATGCCTGATATCATATAACAGTTGACAAATCTACAAATAAAGAAACGTTTATAGGGAGCTTGCACCAAAGGACAAAAGGTCAAATTCAGTGTACGCGCTAGTTATTCTGAAGGACAGCGCGCCACGCACCACATTGCTTTACTACATGACATAGCGTCCGCGTGTGTTGTTTGTCCTCCAGAAGGTGGTTGTGCTAGTTGACTTTTGCACGCGTGCAAGCTCCCTATAGTTTTGCCATGCTATTCTATAAAGTCAAATATCATCCCATAGGTACATTCAAAGCTACCGTAAAAGACCGATTTGGGTGAAAAACATTGACAATTTGACAACACATTTTTCCGAGATGTCGAGTTTGCTTAAAGGGGAAAAAACCCTGCAAAATTTCCCGAGATCTCTAGTTTGCTGAAAGGAAAAAACTATGCTTTCTAAGTAGGTGCATATGATTAAGCAACAAATTACAAACAAGTACTTAGCAAACAGCTTTATTGTATCTCGTTCCTTTTTAGAGTCAGTTAGTTAGATGAGGTTTAACGGCCCAGTTTCCAACCAATTGGTTCAAGTCGAGCAGGCCACGGCCTTTTTTCCAGTTGTGGCTCACTGGCTTGTTTTACCTTACTCCATTGCTTATTGCAGAAGGTTCCATTTTTAAGTCTTTGGTATGACTCGACCTGGGAATCGAACCCGGGCCTCCCGCGTGAGAGGCGGGTGCTCTACCAATAGACCAAACACGCGGTCTAGCTATTTATTGCAATGACAGGTTGCCACCATTTGCAGAAAATAATGACTTGAAGCAAGTCTGTTATAACAGTTTATAATCTTTCTCAATAGTTTCTTTGATACGATTGGTACTGTTAAATTTCTGTCTAAACTATTTATTCCCCAGACTGTATATTTTTAGAAAAAATGCACAAAAATTTTCATTTCATTTCCTAAAATGAAAAACTAGTCCAAAGAAATACATTACAGATTTGCCGTAATGTGGCTCTGATAGGACATTATAGACTTGCTTCAAATCATATTATGGTGGCACCCTGTAATTACAACAAATAGCCATATCTCTAGAACGGAACAAGATACAATAGAGCTGTTTGCTGCTACTTAACATAACATAAAATAACATGGCAAGTTAAAGGGCAAAGGAGGGGCAAGAGCCCCATAAGATGCCCTGTGAAAACCAGACCCATACTTGTCAATGTTTTTCTTGAAGCAATTGACTGAAGTGGAATTAACAACCCACTCAGGCAGGCTGTTCCACTCATTGACAACTCTATGAGAGAAGCTAAACTTTCTGATGTCAAGCCTAGAGAAATGCTTTACCAGCTTCATACAATGGCCAAGCACACGGGAATTAGCATATCCCGCGGAGTGGACTCGGTTTGTTCAGTACCCCTTTATGTCTTCACGAACCACCGTCCGCCAAAGCGAAGAGGTACTGCGTCCAATTTTAGACGCCCACTTCATTAACAAAATATGACTTATTCATGTACTCTCATTATTCATGCTATCGTGTTTCAGTGATGTGTGCACTCCTAGTAGTCGTAAACAGGAGGCCTAGACTGAAACCTGAGAAGTCCTATCATTACTGTGTTACATAACCACTATAGTGGGTACTACCAGGGAGTGGGTATTACAATGACATACCAACTCTGTGGGAGGCATAGGCTACCGCAAGATGTAAATGGACCAGATGCTGCCTTCTTTTTAATATTCACTAACATTCAACCATTCTCATGGCCACATATTTCTATGAATATCCAAAGAATTTGTTTCGGTGTTCACTTTGGCAGACTGTGGGGATATGACTAAACAAGGATATATGAAACCAGTCTACTACGTAGGCAATAATTAGCACAAACCTCTAAGTAATTACAATTAGACAGAGAATTCCTACCAGAAAGGAATTTGAAAACTTGCAGCATATCCCCTCTAATCCTTCTTAACTCAAGAGTAGTAAGTCCCAGACATTTGAGCCTATCATGATAAGAGAAGTAACGCACTTCAGGATAAGCCGAGTGGCTCTCCTCTGAACTTGTTCTAAAAGAAACTTGTCCTTTTCATAGAAAGGATTCCAAGCCTTCACAGCACAATCTAGGTGTGGCCTAACCAACTGCGTACACAAATTCAACACAATATCTTTACTAAAATTACTGAAATTCCTCTTGATCAATCCAAGCACCCTAATTGCCCTAGCAGCAGCAGGCTGCACACTTCCCAGAAGGCTTCTGATCACTTGTAATGACAACACCTGGTCCTTTTCAGAAGACACATTACTCAAGATACTACCAGCCATGGTATAACCATAACTTAAATTTTTAGATCCAAAGTGAAGAACTTTGCATTTATCAGCATTCAAAGACATTTGCCAAGTCTGCGACCAAGTAAATAACTTATCTAAGTCCTTTTGCAACAGTGAAAAATCCTTCTCATCATTTACTTTCCTATAGAGCTTAGTGTCATCAGCAAACTTACTAATACTAGATGTGAGAGAACTATCACTATCATTGATGAAAATTAAGAAAAAAATTGGGCCAAGAACAAAGCCCTGTGATACTCCACTTGTGACTTCTTTCCAGGATGAGAAATTACCTTTGACAACTACCCTCTGAGATCTACCAAGAAGCCAAGAATTGATCCAGTCAGAACACCTGCCCCGGATACCTAACTGATGCAGTTTCACCATAAGTCTACCCAAGGCTGTCGCGACCAGGGGTGGGAGTGTATCATCCCCCAAAGTTCGTCAGAGCGACGATAGTCGGAAAATCTGAAATACCAGTTGGAATTTCTGATTTTTCAGTCTAATATATATTTATCCGACTGAGCTTATGTCAACTTTGTGTGTATTTTCCAACTAGATCAAGTGAGAATAATACCAAACATTTTTTCTTCACGTAAAATCGAATTAAAACTGTCCTTTGACATCTGATTTAATGAAAAATCTCGGCGCGCTTCGCGTGCATGCGTCATGGTTGCACTTCATCTCATTACCATTATTAAGGAAATTATCTGATTATACATGGAACCGGGCCCGTAGCCACGGGGGGGGGGGCATTTCGGAGCAATACCCCCAAAAATATTTCTGCCCCAGATGAAAATTGAAGCTGCATAATAATTAATGTGGTGGAATGTTTTATGCCCCCCAGTCACAACACTTCCCCCCAATCATAACACTTGCCCCCCTAAAAATGTGAAGCTGGCTACGGGTCCGCATGGAACTATTCTTATCACAACACTTTCCAAAAAAAAAAACAGCGATACATCTCCAAACATCTGTAGGGTGTGGCATAATGTGGAAGGTTGAAAGTACGTATTTGCCGTTTTACATTCCCCCCCCCCCAAAAAAAGAACTTCCCGAGCGCTTCGCGCGCAGCCATTACCGGTATAGATGGTGATTGCTGATACACTTACGCAGCATTCTGAAATGCACTTTTTAGTCCTTCATTCATTTTGCTATGCCTATCAGGGGGTCCAAGTAATATCGACTTCCTGCACCTATTCTCTACCTCCCGCCCATTCCCCACTGCTGGAAGCCATTCGTCTGAATTTCCGTTCAAAGGAAGTAAAAATGCGATAGATGTAAAATGCTTGGCGTCACACTCTGTATTATCATTTGGATCAGTGGTGTTCGCAAGGGGGAATTGGGCCATGACCCCACTCACGGATGCCAATTTTTTTTTAGATCCTAAAAATACGTAATTTTTTAACACAAATTTTACGTCAAAAGGTAGCATATGTGGCACCAGATTGCGTGTAAGGGGACCAAAATTTTTCAAAAATTTTCAAAGGGGAGGGGTTGTCTCCACATGGCCCCCTCACTGATGCCAATTTTTCTATATTAGTTCCTAAAAATACGCAAATTTTGAAACACAAATGTTACTTCAAAAGGTAGCGTATGTGGCACAAGATTGCATGTAAGGACATCCAAACTACATGGCCCCCCCTTGAAAGAACCCCGGGTACGCCACTGATTTGGATGACAGGTAATAAACATTGTATTCCCCCCCCCCCATTTAAATAATATAAGCTTCCAGGTATATCTACCAGCCTTAGATGACCTTTTACAATGCACAATGAGGGAAAGGAAAAATTTCGTAATAGTCCAAGAATGTTTCTGTTGACTCCACGCACATATTTTGCAAAAGCAAAAATTGTCCGAACAGAAGACATTAAAGAAGCCAAAAAAAGCTGGTTTTCAGGAGGTTTGTTGGCAACGTATTTTTCTCTAAGACAATTTACTCTCTTCTTTCACCTAACCAAAAATTAGAATTCGCTAAATTATGGTCATTTCCCAGCCATACATGAGTAGCTCAAAATGTCCCAAAGATAGCACCATTTTGCATCTAACAACCTTAAATTAACAAAAATTTCTCAAAGGGGAGGATGACACCCCTCACCTTAGACCCTCCCCCAGGACGGCACCTTAACGTCATGACAAAGCTTACATACTGCTGCTGACTTCACCAAACTATGGACATTTTCAGCCAGATATGAGCAGCTCAAAAATGTCACAAAGATAGCGCCATTTTGCATCTAAGCAACCTTAAATTAAAAAAAAATTTCTCAGAGGGGAGCGGAACCACCTCCCCTTAGACCCCTTCCCCAGGACAGCACCTTTATGTAGTGACAAAGGAAGGATCCCCACAGGTGTATACAAAAACCGCAGGGCGCGTAAAAATGTGCACTTTACACGTTGCCACTCAGTTGGAAAAAAATCCATCCAGTCGGAATTTGGGACCTTACATCCCCCTAGCAACGGCCCTGAGTCTACCTAATGAAACTTTATCAAAAGCCTTTTGAAAATCAAGGTAAATAATATCAACACAGTGACCAGAATCAAGAGACACAGAGGTTGCATCAAGAAAGCTCAGTAAATTAGTAACACAAGACCTATGAGGCAGGAAACCATGTGAGACAGATTCAGTAGACCATTATCTAAAAGACACTTCAGCACATGATCCTTGACCACAGACTCCATGACTTTACACATTACAACAGGCCTATAATTGCAAGGCCAGCTCCGATCCCCTTTCTTGAAAATAGGAGTCACTTGCAACCTTCCAGTCTGCAGGAACGAAACCAGAGTCAAGACATTTAAATGCACAGTGGAACTGACAAAAGCTCAGAGCATTCGTGAAGAATGGCAGGATGGATCCCATCTGGCCCGTGGGACTTGCTAGCCCTTAAACTCTTAAGTTTATTAAAATCATTTCCTCATCCATGTGAGAAGAGCTTGTCTATAATATGTTGCTCTATGTGGCAAATTTTTGGTTCTATCCTACCAGGGATGGGGAAGATTCACTCAGGCTAACCAAATCTCAAAAAAAAAAAAAAAAAAAAAAATCGGACCGTAATCCGAGCCGAAATCGCTGTAGTGTGACCCGTGCTTTAGTCCGTATCTCAACAAAAATCAGAAATTTGTCGAGTTACCGATTTCCATGAAACCTGATATCACGACAGTTTGACAAATTTTTTCGAGATTTTGAGTTTTCGCAAGTCGGCAACTTGACAAAAATCAGAACTTTGTTGAGATAACAAGTAATTGTAACAGGGTAACTGTACATCTCGCATGTCCCCTTATGGTAGCACGCCCCCATTAATAACTCAATATTCACGCGTCATTTGTTCTCCTTCACAAATAACACCAGTAAGAGACATTGGGATAACTTTTGTGATATGTTACCAAATAGGA
>WURT03000026.1:1131093-1150207 GCA_009936505.3 Holothuria glaberrima
AGAGGGTTCCGAGCTTCATGATAAGCCGGTTTTCGGCAGTCAGACGGTCACGGTCGGAACCTCTGCACATTATGGCTACGGTAACTGCTAGGTCTTTTATCGAACACGGTGATGGGGAATCCCCCATTGAGAATCATGTGACAGTATTTTTCTCACTCAGTTGTAAAATTTACGAGGAGCAACTGCTTGGTTTACCCAATATGCAATATTTTTGTCCTAAAATATCATGAAAGATAATTGGGAGAGAAATAAGAAGAATTTGGGACATTTAGCTATTGTTTCAAAATTAGTTCGAGGCGACTGCTTATGACCTTTAATTAGTGATAACGGGTACTCTTTTTCATATCAACAGATAAGTAAATGGTGTGTTTGTGCATAATTTTTTTCATACTCAAAATCTCATTGGGGCACCCGGGGGCACAGCCAATCTTTGGGGCACGTCCCCCTGCCCCCTGCCCCCTGCCCCTCGCAAAGCCACTGACAACAGATCCATCACTTCGTCGAAAACACGCCCCTACCGCTACAAATCTATAGCTTAAGTGCCTTTGGGGATTCATTTTAAAACTTTCAGTATTTGTTCAGAAATCGATTGGAACAAGCGCTCCCATACCCCCTCCTGTGCCTCTGGGCGCATTTTGGAGAGGCCCGGCACTAGTATATAGTGGCTGCCTTAGGTGCATTTATTTTGATTCCCCTTTTCTATTTCCATTTCTGTTTCCCTTTTCTTCCTCCTCATTTCCCTCTTTCCCTCCTCTTTCGTTTTTCTTCTTCCCCTTCCCGATTTTCCCTCTCGATTTTTTTCAGGTGGGGCACTCTGCCCCCTGCCCTCAACTGGCTACGCGGCCACTGTTAAACATACCGTTTATAGTTGTTTCGCGGAATTGCTTTGCCGTATTACAAGAGTCATGGCGGCCCCCAAGTAGGCTTCATCGGATGTCAAGACGGCAATGGCTGTATTACGTTACGGAGTAAAATCCGGCATCTATAGCGCATTTTTAGGAACAAAAAAAAAATGGCAACAGTGAGGGGGAGGAGGCATGGCTCTGTGGCCCCCTATATTTACGCCACTCAGTGGTAGGCCACAAAAATATAAATCACAATTTGACCATTGTGTTAGCCTTACTCGCACTAACGATTTAATGATGGGGGAGGGAGGGTGAATAGGGACAGTGAATCATGTTCTGAATGTATGCACTTTATTGGATATGCGTTGAAAAAGGCAACGAAAGTCGCAATTTTTACAGCTTTCGAACATAAGATATGGCTAACAGATAATCGATCTGGAAATTGTATTGAAGGGAGAGTACTCAAGGCCCCAGTAGTCTCATAGCTTTTGAAAGTAAAGGGTTTAAACAATAGCTGTGGATTAAATCTCCCAATGAGGCTGTCCTCAACACAGTTGATGCGCTCGCGGCGAAGCAGACAGTTTTGAGAACATTTTGTGCAGTTTCAGTCGTATGTTTGAGTTAGTGGGTCCTCTTAATTCCATATCAAGATTCGCGAAATGGTGTGTTTGTGCATAATTTTTTTTTCATACCCAACATCTCATTTGGGGGAACCTAGGGCACAGGTAATCTTTGGGGTACGTGTCCCCTGCCACCTCCCCCCCCCCCTCCCCCTCTGGCGACGCCACTGTGGAAGATAATCATAGGTCTTCCACTTTTATCCAAAAATTTTGCCAAACTAAAGTAAAGCAATTTCGAGGATGATTAAACAATTTCAAAAGAATCTAAAGTTAAAAGCAAGTATAGTTTGTATTCAAATCAGAAAATTTTGTCTTACCGTTCCCTACCTTCCGTGCGTATTTTATATTTCAATTTTACCGTAATGAGTAAATTCCCATCAACAAGAATAATAAAAAAGAGTACATCAAAAAATAATCAAATTTTGAGAAGTAACATTTCAGTGGAGGAATTTTTCGCTTCTTGTTTGGAAACAATGTAGATCAAGTTTTTCGAGCCAAGAGCTAGGCTTTTTCCACAGTAGTACTGATAGTAGGCAACAAAATGTTTGTGCGTGCTCTTCGCTCTACATACATACTGCACACTACATGCACAGGCTACTAAATACTAAAGTAGTATGTCATAGGGTATGTGGTAGGCCTACTCGAATCGATGTCGTTGAGGTGAGAATAATACGGGAAGTTTACAGCTGTTTTAAAGCTGTCGATTTGCCCAAGAATATGCGCTATCGATATCGATTATGATGCTGATTTCTGAAGTTTACTGAATAACCGTTTTTCATCAGGAGATTGACTTGCTAACTCAACGAAGTTGCCATGAATCTTCGGATTAGATTTATCAGTGCTACCGTGGTTTGTATCACTATCAGTGTAACGCTGTTAAGCGTAAACGCTGCTAGGCCTAGGCCGTACGAAGCTGTAGGCCCCGACATCTTCGACCCCACGGTTTGTCTTGATGAAGTTAAAACGGGGACAATAATACGAACTGAAGATTCACTGAACAAGAAAGCAACGTTTGTTGATGCTGTGGTTTCCGATAGCTATGCTATATGTGCAGAAAAGTGCTGTGATTATGGCAGTGCAGAATGTGACACCATTGTTTACATTGAAGGTGAAAAGGATAGTCCTCCCCCCACAGAAGAGAACTGTTATCTTTTCAAATGCTGGTTTGATGGCGAACAAAATATGAGATGCCTCTTCTCAGACCATGAAGGATACATTAGCAGTACAACTGGGGGATTTGATAACCCAAGAATTACTGGTGATACCGATAGAGAAAGTGGTGAAAAGATTGATACCACCACAAGGCCCTATGTTAGAAAAGCTACCACACCTCCACAATCAACGACAAGTTTACCAAAACTTAAACCAACATCAGAATTAGTTGAAGTAAAAGTTCCCATCAAAAGTACAACCAAGCTTCCAGAAAGACAAGGTTTGTTGAGTAACTATTAGACCATATACACCTTACTGGGCTCGTTTGGTGTTGGTTGCAGACTTTTGTTTTTAGTAAAAGGGTCAAATTGACCTTAGGGCATCTTATCCATGGGGCCTTAGCCCTCCTTTGCCCTTTAACTTGTTATGTTATTTTATGTTACATTATGTTAATAGTGAATAGCACTCATTTACATCCAGTTTTCCTGTAGTTTATCTTTTGAGGGTCAGGAAGCTGATTGATTATTGGGACCCTATACCAGAGTGAGCATGGATGAACACCAGCAAGATTCACCTTATATTTTTGACTAGTGCTAAGACCTAAAGAGGTTAATGAGATAGGTGTGTACTCGCTCCCAAGCCTGCTCCTGGAACTGTCATCAAATATCCACATCCAACAGATGTGAGTGTATCCCTGGTCTTTAGCTACATTTCCAAAGGCTTTGAGGGGTAGGGGTTCTTTGCCACTGTTCAGCAGCTAACCACTGCAGAATACTGTATGTCTCTCCAAGACATACCAATAAGACTCCGGGAGTGCAGTTGGAGTCACTGCACCTCCAAAACTCAGTGGACGTTGACAATCTGCCTCGAACAATTGATGAACATACTGTACGACATTGAGTCCTCATAATTACTCATCATGTACATTTTGATCCACTGCGAATTCTACCACTGGGCTTCCACTCCAATAATAATGAATTTGAAACATTTTGAAAAGTTCTCACACTGTAGTAACGTTACCTTTATGTACGACCACTGTGACTGGAGGCTTGGCCTTGGACTACTGTACACTTATCTTCCCCTTACAGTGAACTCACAACTCACAGTGAGTCATTCTCTACCTAGTAACACTATCTTCACGTTCCTCCACTGCATCTATGCCTCCGCTCCAGATTGTAGGCCCAGTGGACTTATAGCCACTATCTTCCCCTAACAACAAACTATGCAGCAGTTATCGTAGGCTACATGGGCCAGCTCTAAAGGGTTGAGAAAAAGTATAAAGAGGAACAGATTGTGTACATGTGCCACTCCAAGGGTTGTTTTTCAGAGGGGCGTTGTACTCCGCATTTGCAGCTAAATTGAGCAAAGTGGACAACTTGCTGAATCTGACAACATCCCGAGTTTGACGATTTCCTGAAACAGATTGTAACACCCCAAGAAAATTCACCAATTGAAGCCCCCCCCCCTGCCCACAGCATCACTATGAACAGCTACATGTAGGCTGAACAAGTAGATTGTTGTCCCCAGAAAATTTCCAAGTGGTTCCACAGGGATTTGATCCAGGGACTAGTATGCAAGGCAGTATACAGTACATACGTGAACCACCAAGCCAACTCTGTCTTTGTAATACAATATAAATAGTGGATATACTGTAAGTACTGTACTGTACAGTACTACTGTACCCATTGTAAACCAGTGGAAGAGTCTGCCTGGGTCTGTCAGCAGATTGTGAGATGAATCTGCAGATGAACAAACAGTTCTCTAGGAGAAGGCTACAGGCATGAAAAGTCCAGTACACATATAGAGTGAATTACTCACACATTTTTTCACCTATACTCTACAGTGCTACATTTATGCAGAACTGGAGATAACCTTAACAGCACCCTTGCATTCTGTGTAGATCTGTCTGACTGCATCCATGTCTTATTGCTAAACTCTTTGACTCAGGGCCTTTTTTTAACATACATACTGGGGGGGCATGGCCCCCAGTCCCATACACAGCCCCATGGCACCCAGTCCCATACACAGCCCCCACTCAGCACATTTGGCTACCCCCAGTGTGGTCCATTTTTTCAGGAAATTTTGATTTCAAACGTGTAAACATTGCCCAATTTTATGCTGACAGGAAAGGGGAAAGTACTAAATTACTGCACTCAATGAAGAAGATAAGCATATGTGGCACCAGACTGCATGCAAGGACACCTAATTTATCAAAAATTTCCAAAGTTGATGCTGATTTTTTTTTTTTTTAGTTACTAAAAATAGGGGAGGGGGCCTTCCCCAGGCCAGCGATTACACATCGCACTGTATGGCCCAAAAGAATGCCACTAATAGACGGGCATTTTTCTGAAAAATTCCTTTGTAAAGTATGCACCAATCAATGGTGGCCCTCCGCTTAGATAGTCCCTTTTGTCAAATGCCCTCCCCCCCCCCCCCACTAAAAATTTCTTAAAAGCCCTGCTTTGACTTACCAGAATGAGAGAAAAAATATGCATACAGGATGATCTCTCATTGAGAAAGAATAGGTATGAAGATAATATTTAAGGTAAATATTCAAAGTTCTATTTATTAAAATTTTGAAAGTAATGTGGTAGCCTACTTTGCATCTTTTTCACAGATGAACAAGTCTGCATGATCACCCAGTACCGATGTCCCCAGAGTAGGGAATGCATCTTGAAAAGATTAGTTTGTGACGGCATTGTGGATTGCAAGGATGAGTCAGATGAAAATGGGTGCAATAGGCCTCATACTGGTATGTACAGTAGTATTATTTGTATAGTGTAGTACAGACTTGACATTTTTAGCTTCAGTGGCAAAGAAATAATATGAAAGTTTAGCATGGCAAAGTATGCTCTTTTGCACTTACAGTACAGTAGCATTAATGGGTTAAAAATGGGTGCAATTTCTTGTTGTTGCCACCTTTTATTTTTTTTTCATCCATTGGTACAGTACCTTGGTATTGTGTTAATTTTTGTCAACTAACAGACCACCTTGCTTTTTGAACTGAACTACTGCACAACATATAGAATAAAATTAAATTTTCTTTTACACCTGAACCATTGCTTAAAAAATATTGTAACAAAATTGACTTTCTGTTGAAAATAAAAATTGAAAAGAATTTTCACCAAATGATGATCCAGTACCATAAGGAAGGTAAATTTTATCATCTGTTGACATGAAATAGATATCCTTGTCCTAGATTAGAATTACAAATACTGTACGGTATGAAGGCTGAATCTACACTGTCATGGTATGGCAAACTGAAGGCTTGTCAACTGCTACTGTACAGATTTGCCTTGACAAAACAGAATTGGACTAAGCTGAAAGCTTTGTTGTGGAAAAATGCTCATATCACATTATTTCCTTCTTTCGTAAATATCATCGGCCCGGAAACAATCTCACAACTAATTATGTCTTTTAATTGCAGAGGTGGGTTCAAGGAATAGGTGGGTTTTTCATTAAGCACTGTACACCTAGTAGGCCTACTATTAAAATGTAAATCAGGATGTGCCAACTATTGTATTATTTTAAGCACAGTACCGCACACATTTTTGCTTTAACATTTACACAAGTTGGAATTACTGAGTTGCGAAAGTTGAAGGCATGTTTTACAGTAATGGGGTCCAAACATAGACTAGAAAATAAGTACCAAATAAAATATGTTTGAAGGAAAGAGCTACATTGGCAAACATATTATGCTGCTCATCACCGTGTTTCATGATAGAAAAAAACCACTACGTCTTATTTCCATTCAAGATTATGAAAATATGAGGGTAAATGCAACCAAAATGTGACAAATTTGGATAGACAATAACTCCCAACAACTTATATGAGTGTTACAGTCAAGGAATAACCAAGGAATTGAAATAATTTCTTGAGCTTATACATCATATTTATTAGTTTGGACATGTAATGAATACATTTGATACCATTCATCAGTCAACAATTAAGAACCCCATACACTGTTCATTTAAGTCCTGTTGTTAAATCTACCTTCATGTGTTTTGCCTCGTTTGATTGTCTAATTTCATGTTGTTTGTCTACATCCATTGGTAGAGGGTTGAAATCACATGCTATTTACAATATGGCATTACTTATTCATGGAGCTGGTCCTTCTGCACTCTTTTTTACTATACCATTTATCATAAAGCTTTCTCTTTTCCCAAATTTGTTTGTCATGTCTTTGTGGTGATGGTTTACACTTACAATCTTTCATGCTCTCTCTAATTTATACTCTCTGATACTGTAAGCTGTTGAAGGTAAGATTCCACCATCATCAAAGTCATCCAGTCATGGAATCGGCCAAGTCAAGCTGCCCGAGGGCCAATCTGGCTTCAATACAGATATGTATGAAAATGAAATACTGCCCTCATTTATAGACCAGAGTGATATCTACAATGACAGAGATTATGGTGAGACATTCCAGCTGCCCCCATCCATCAAACACCTATCTTCTGCACAACAAAGGCCACCTGTCCATCATCAGAGTGTAGAAAATCAGAGGGAAAGTGATTCTGATACATCATCACTGTCTAAGTCTGAAGAACATAGTACAGATATCCAACATTTGAGAAGTCTTGCAGAGAAACAAAAGAATAGAAATGATTTGTTGTCTATGAGTGGCAAGGCAAAAGAATCAGACAAATTTAGAACTCTTGATGAAGTCAGTGCCATCAGAGGTGATGTAGTAGGAAGATGTCAGTTGGGGAGATGTGAACCAGAGGAGACAGTTGAGGGTGATCTTGCAGCAAAACCAATAAATTGGAGCACAAGGCAAGGTCACAATACAGATGAAAAAGATGAAAACATAATGGATTTGAAAAGTGATGAAGTGAAGCCAGAAATTCAGCCACAGCTTCCTGATAGAGATGAATTGGATGAGCAATCTAAGTTGATATCACTGAGCAGCCAGCATAGATCACATTCAGAGCAAGATGCATCATTACCTGTCACCAAACCTCCAAAGAGCCTTACTCGATTCTCAAAGCCTCAGCATGTTAATCCCCCAGTCAAGTATGCTCCAGTCTTGTCACAGTACATGGATGATGACTTTCCTGAGCAAAGGTATACAGATCATGATTTGTTTCAAGAAAGACCTGCTGTACACAATACTGCACTGGGAAGGCAGAGAACAAAAGGGAACCCAGAACCTCAGCCAAGGAATAGTTTGTCCAACCCACCAGTGATATCTAAAGATAGCAGTAACACCAAAAGTGATGCTGACAATGTACACAAACAGCCACAGGAACATTCCTCATCTCGGTCAGATATCAGGAGGCCTGACATGATGGGTCCTGTAGTGAAGCATCCAGCAGTGCAAAGTGTTACCACAGAACAGCCAATGCAGTGGTTAAACCACAAGGAACCCCTTATTCGTGCTCATCACTCTGATGTACCTAACCGCGTATTGAAACCTCAAGTAGATGTAGTACAGAGCGATTACTTCCCAGACTGGCCTGTTGACATTTCCTTCTTGTATGGCGACTCATATAATATTGGAGAGAATTGGCCACAACTAGACGAGGATGACAACTGGCACAATAGCCCTGCTCAGAAAGGTGTTCAGGGACACAATGACGTGGACGACGGCTGGTATGATGATAGATATGAGGACGATGATGATGACCAGTATGGCTTCTACCAACCTAAACAAAGAAACAGGGGAGAAGATAGGCTACCTTCCAGGAGTAGAAACCGCTATCGGGGCAATGGCCAGCAGAAAACCCACAGTTCTGGAAAGCACAAGGACAGAAACCACAACTACAACAGTAATGGTAGTAACAGTGGTAGACAATACCTTAGCAACCGCAAACAGGAGGAGAATGATATTGGTAAGGGACCATGAATGTAGTAGCTGTACATTTGTGTTAATGTGGATCCTGTGAAGTTATATTGTAGTGACAGCCTACATGTATGTTTGGTGTTGTTATAGTTTCCCCTCTAGTTTCTTTAGAATACTTTAAAATAGTGTCTGATACATGTACAGTATCCTGTAAGGCCTGATTTTTGCCTGAAAATATGTCACATTTTTGATTCCTTGACATAGTCAGAGGAATCTATGCGATGGTAACGTTTGGCTTGTAAACACTATCTCAAGAACGGTAAACTCAATGGATCTCATATTTTACATGTAGATACCCCTCATTGAGTAGATGATCCCTATTTTTTTTTGGTGAAGGTCAAAGGTCATTTGGGGTCACCAGAGGTCAAATGGTAAACACCTTGGAAATTGCTCTTAAACACTTTATCTCAAGTTGTGTAACTTCAAGGAATCTCAAACTTGGCATGTGCATGGCCCATATTGGGAAGATGGTCCCTATTGTTTTTTTGTGGAGGTCAAAGGTCATTTTGGGTCACCAGAGGTCAAAAGGTCAAAATCTTGTAAACACTATCTCAAGAAGCGTAACTGTGAGGGATCTCATATGTAGCATGTGGATTGCCCATATTGAGTAGATGATCCTTATTGTTTTTTGTTGAGGTCAAAGGTCATTTGGGGTTACCTGAGGTCAAAAGGTCAAAACCTTATTAACATGATATCTCAACTACTGTAGGATTGCTGTGAGGGATCTCATACTTGTGATGTGGATGATTCATGTTTGTTACAATGCCAAGTCAAGGAATCACTAAGTCTTTTGGCTTTCTGGTTAAGGTACTGTATACTCTGAGAGGGGGTCCATAGGAAGAGTATGATTTGCATGCTCATTAAAATGTTTCAAACACAGATGACCCTCAGAGGTGTTTCATAAAGCAAGTTGTTCTTTGAAACTGGAATAAGTAGGTTAGGAGCATATTTTTTGAAGCATGAGCACAGTACACAGAAAGTTTTATAAAGGGTCCAGGTAATTTAATGTACCATTGAAAAATGACTGTAAAGTAATCCATAAGTATGAAGTAGTAAAATTCCTATGTATTAATGTATCATATTTTCTAGCTGCTTTATTATATATATTATATCTATATAGCGTCTTTAGTAAATCATTCAAAACTGCTTTACAATGCTTAGCATAGTGTACAGTACATAGATCTAAAGATCACCTATTAGCAGTTAAAACATTCCTAGGTAAAGCATGTTTTTGTTCCTTGAAGTGTGCATTTGTGATTTGTTTGTGTTTTTAGCTCACCTAGATATCATACCTGTATCTCAGTGTTTATTTTTGTGTAAATTGTAGCTTCATGAGCTTTAATAATCCTGTTGATGTACAGTAGTACTGTACTTTCTATGCACATGTCACATCTGTTATACAGTAACCTTCGATAACACTCATTTCTGTGTAAATGGGTTGGTAACCTCTGGCATGCAGGCTGTATGCAGCCCGTGATATAATTTTATCTGGCCTGCAAGACAATTCATAAATGTAAATTCAGAATCACTTTAAAAGTAATAATCTTTGAGCCCACCTTGCCCATCATTTAATCCTGCTGTTACAACTGTCTGGCAGGGGCACAGATGGAGTTTCAAAAGTGGGGGGGGGGGGGACAAACTACTAGTTTGTTGATTTGTTTCATCGCTGTGAAGGTGTATTTTTAAAGGGATCGTAAACACTAACGGTGCTTGATCTGAAAACATAGGCTCACAAGGCGGGGAGGGCGTCTGGGGGAGCCCCCTAGAGCAAAAAGAAAGTTGATTTCAGCCCACTAGCACTTTCATATTCAGGGCATATTTATGATCATCAGATTCAGCCACTTACCTGCCAGCCGATTAAATATTGAACAGCCTTCAACTCCCTCAGTCTCTAGAATATGTCAAAATTTTGTCAGGATTTACCTTAATATTTTCTCAAGCATTCCACCAATGAATGCAGCTAAGGTCCCCCAAGTATTCACAAATTTTCAAAGACCCCTTCCCCAGGCCAGTAATGACAAAACATACTGCATGACCCCCTGTGGGATAAATTCTGGCTGCGTCACTGATTATTATCATTATTGTAAGGACTTCCCAAAAATTTATAACCAAAGTGGAAGGTTAATATACCGTAACACGGCCAATGATTGAAATGAAATTGGCATACCATCACTGCAATGTAAACCCCGATGCATGCCTATATAATATGTACATTAACATGATGAACGCGCGTGGAGTGCGCGAAAATTTTTTAGCTACATCTTTCGGGCAAGTCGTTACAGCCCTCTTAATCTACGCCCATGATTATGACTTATGAAAAGTAAAAACCTGGCAGCAAAAGTGGGGGGGGACATTTTGTATTGCGTCCCCCCTCGGATCAAAAAGTGGAGGGGCCATGTCCCCCATTCCCCCCCCCCAGGATTGTCCCCCATGCTGTCGGGATATTTCATGTAAAACTGCCTCAAAACACTACCAGGACTGAAGCCCTAGTATGCACAATATGCCCACTTTATGTTGGACATTAACCAGGGATAGAATCCTGTAATTTTGGTGGTAACAGAAGCTTTGTGTGGGCACCTACATAGCATTGCACAGTAAGTGTTACACTATCACAGGTATAGGTGTATCTATTACAGTATGAAACTTAGTGGGCACTGTATTCGTTCTGGTAGATTCGGGGAGGGGGTTAGAATCATCCTCCAAAAAGTGAATTGAATGTTAAAAAGTGGGTACTTTTGTAATAATGTTGTAAAGTGAAGAAAAAAAATAAAGGTGGTATCAAAAAATGTCTGGTGTACACTTTTTGCACATTTTCCCATTCATTAGTACATCAATACATATTAAATAAAAAGACAAAATTGTGGTCATAATGTGATGCTTCTAGTCTGTGTAGCCTTGCATTATGGCAGAAGATAAAAACTAGTGACGTGTGGTTCTCAACGTTAACAGAAATGAAAGTTGGAAAGGTTTCAGTCAGTAATCAAGAATGATGGTTTTTGTCTACACATTCTCATGATTTTGAGTAAACCTCTTGTTTAAGATACTTTAAAATATCTGTTAACTTCGCGCAATACTGGAGCACGTTGTATGTTTTCAATATTGTTATGATGTTTATTTACGTGTGCTTTTGTATTAAACTGAACATTGTCATAAAATCAGTGCGTGTATGACCGGGGAGGTGATAAGACCACCCTGGTTTGAAGGAAGTAAGTTTGATGTACATGTAAATGTTTTTGTCTCCCTTGTTTCATGTAGTAAAAGTATACTCTGCTAATGTTGTGAACTACTCATGCATGCTTTTGTGATTTTTGTGTTCTCTTAGATTATTTATGATTTAATATACAATAACATTAACAGTATACCGTATAGTTAGTTAGATGAGGTTTAACGGCCCAGTTTCCAACCAATTGGTTCATGTCGAGCCGGCCACGGCCAGTATACTGTATAACATAAACATGTGTTTGTATTACATTTAATGATTATCCCATTCCTAATCATGTGAACAGGTCATATTTTGAGTGATACAGGTGCGTGGTGCACATATAATCCTCTACTGCCTCCGAAATAGGATGATACTTGATCTTTTGAAGAGAAAAATCAACTTGTTCACAACTTTGCACATGGTGTTCAATTTCTTGCAACCATGGCTTTCAGTGAATTGATACTGTTTGTTGAAAGATTTTATCAACCTTGTTGTACATTTCATCTTATCCCAATCACTCCTCATAGTATTAAAAAGACAGTTATCCAGAACAATTTTTTCCATAGAATTTCCTTATAAACTGTCTTTGATGTCTCAGGGCTCGATTTTAACAGTCGTCCGGTCGCTCGAGACAACCAAAATCTGAGAGGGACAACCCAAGAGTACAGGGTTGGTTTTCCATTGGACAACCAAAGTTAATGCAAAAAGACAACAAATGGCTTCTAGGATCACTGCAAAATTTGTTTTGGGGCAACTAAATTTTCTTTTGGACAACCAAGACTTGCACACAGGTTGTCTGATGGACAACCATAAAATTTCCTTTAAATCGAGGCCTGTGTCATATACTGTATGAATGTGGATGTCTTTGCACAGAGATCTACCCTGTAAACATTTTTTCCATCAGATGGATGTAGGTTTTTGGTCCGATTGGTTGGATTTAACTCGACTAACATTTGGGGGTAGGTCCGATGTCGGACTGAAGTCGGTGTTTTAGGAATAACTCATTTGCAACTTAAATACAACGTCAGTTGGTCTTAAAATATTGTAGTCCTCTTGCTGACAACAGAATGACGTTAAATGAATGCTTAATAGTCAGGTTTTAGTCCAAACAACATCTGATGGCCATATGTGCCAATGTGTTAATCCAACGTCGAGCAGATTTGCAAGAGGCGATGCAGCGGACATCTGTCCAATGTAGACACTCTCAAAAGGGACATCAGTCCAAAGGCAAAATGTTTACAGGGTACTCAGAAGTGCCTGACACATTGATCATAATCTTGTGGAGGGGTGTTAGGGTAGTTAATATACAAGAGGTTTGCAGTTGCCTAATAGAAATACAGTGCTGGACAAGGTTAACAATTTTGAGACCTGTGATGTCAGGTGGTAACTTGTAGTGCTGGGCTGAGCTGCCCCCTGCTGTCTCTCCATATGGGCATATTTATGTTTGCATACTAATAGATTTCCAATTTTACAATATTTTCTAACTACCATGTGAAAGGTCTGTATAATTTTGCTTGGTTTTAGCTCAATAATACCATTCTTTCCTGTTATTGCTCTATTACTATGCTTGCATTTGTAACTTAAAATCAACAGATTACCCTGAAGCTGGGAAAAAGCCATACCAAGATGAGGTTTCCATAATTCAGCCACATATTGCTACAACTGTACCTACCCCAGAACATAGGGAGAGTGTGGATGACACTAACAACCAAAAGACCACCCTACCTCCTAACCCACCTCCCCCAACTCATGTTGAAGGCATCATAAGTCCCCCTCCTGATGAAGGTTAGTGGGTGAAGCTGCAATAATATGCTTTTCAAGCAGTATTTTGCTTTGGGTTTGCAGATTTGACTAACCTTGGCTACTGTTTTACTTTGACACATCCATGCCAATGAATACAATTTGCTAATTACCTTCTTACTGTACGTCAAAAGCAGGGGAATTTTGAAGTTTTTACTTGCCACTGTATTT
Source organism: Holothuria glaberrima (assembly GCA_009936505.3). Taxonomy (NCBI): domain Eukaryota; kingdom Metazoa; phylum Echinodermata; class Holothuroidea; order Aspidochirotida; family Holothuriidae; genus Holothuria; species Holothuria glaberrima. Next base: position 1,144,726 of record WURT03000026.1, read on the forward strand.
AGTCTTGCACACTTGTGTGTTTGGATGTTTGGTGGTTTTGTAGCAATATTGCAAGTAGCTGGTATTACCGATACCAATATTTCAGTTCTCAGTATAGGAGGATGCAGATCTGATACCGATATTTAGGAAGTAAGTATTCGGCAACTAACCATAGACTATGGGTCTCTACAGTGAAGTGTCGTTTCATCTTGATGAGGTAAAATATTGTAATTTGCATTCAGAAATCCCCAAATAGTGTACTATTTTCATGACATATATGGGACAATAAATATCAGTTAGATAATATCAACATTTAAGGTAAATTTTACTGATACTGACATAGGATGAAAATCTGGAAATATCTGCCGATGCCAATGGTGAATACCGGTTAATAATGTTCCAACACTAATGTGTGGTGCTCTCCAAATTAACAGTATTTACCAGCATGGTGCACAAGGAAACTTGGAATAATTCAGTCAGTGTTAGAAGATATGACCATGACCAAGGGTCAAAATAAGCGATTGAATACCAGGAGCTACTTTCTGCAAAAATAACTCCTGGTCCACGGGCTTTCAGGCTGGACCAGGAGCTACTTTTGGAGACCCAGGAGATACAGTACTCTGTATTTTAACATTTTGGATTTTCTTATTGTTACTTCCTGCTGGCCAGTTTGAATACAGCTGGACGTTTATCTTTACAAGGAGACGGGATCCGGGATCCGGGCATGTTTTTCTCAAGGAAACACTGTCTGGTCATTTAATCCGGGCACCATTTACTTGAGAAAACAGTGCCCAGAAAATTCTACCGGGGGCTATTTTCATGAGGAAATAGCAGCCAATGGTATCGTTTTTGCCAGTTTCTGGGCGCTGTTTTCATATCAATGGGCGCAAATAACACCCCAGCACCCGCTTATTTTGAAGCCTGACCATGACCTAGTTTATTTATTTGTCCCCTCACAGGAAAGGAGCAAGAACCGGAAGTGGACGTGGAATCCCTAGACACTGTGGAAGTTGCTAAAGGGGCACTGTTCCCACTAGTTGTGGGTCTACTTCTGACATTCTTCCTCCTTATGATGGTGGGATGTCGTTTGCGTTTCATGAATCGCCGATTGAGATATGGCAGGATGAAGAATAATGCCCACGATGCTGACTACCTAATCAATGGAATGTATCTGTAGTTTGTTAAACCATCCAATTTTTTACAAAGTTTATATACACTTGGAGATTTGTGTCTTGGCTTTCTTCGTGTACAGAAATTTGAGTATATTGCTTTTAGGTAGGGGTAATGTGGCAGCACATGGGGTGTATATGTATTGTTTATGCAGCCTTGGTGAAATGGCCTCCTTTTTTCATGAATTTTGGTTGGTTGTGGTAGAATATTGATAAAGATTTAAAAATAGATGAATTTTGCACCAGGATTGAGCAGTTTCAGTTATTCAATTGTGTACCACAGAGGATATAATGTGGTGTTGGTTTCTCACAAAATTCCGTTTTAGTAGATATCTTAATTTGTGATGATTAAAGGGTGGATTAATGCCCTACATTCTCCTAGGAAGTGGAAACACTTTTAAATAGCGTCTCAACCGCCTACACAACTGAAGGTCCAGGTTCATGCAAAATGTGCTCCTGTTATTAGTATTATATAAATAAGACACACCATTTATGTGCAAATGATGAATTGTTCATTGAGGTAAGTTTATTTTATGGACATTTTATTGTAAAACAAGAGGTGAAAAGATTAGTTCAAGACCATATGCATCAAGTATTTGCAAATATTTTTGTTTTCTTTTTTGTTCTCATCCTGTGAGTTGGAATCAATTTCTTCAGTAAGGATTCGTTGAGATTTGTTTTGTTCGTGGACTTGGTGAAAAGGTGTGAGTCAGAATTATTAACTTGGTGGGACAGTGCCACACATTCTCAATTCTCTGAGTTTGGTATTATGCATAATTAGCAGTTGATAGTGCAAAGAAAATGCAGAGTTACAAGTATTAGTTACAGATTGCATATGACATTTATTTTTGGTAAATGAGTTTTTAACAGGTCAATGCAATTGAAATCGGTATTTCTATGTGTGAAGTGTGCTAGAAAAGAACTGAAGTATTGTGGAATGTAATGCTTTCTAGTGGTATATCAGCTTTTGGCCGAATATGTTTTCTTTAGTTTAATTATGTTGTTTGGATAGGTTATGTAAGGGATGAGAGTGTGAGAAAAAGGATCAGTAATTGTTTGCCAAACAATGGTGGAATTGACAGACAATGATTCTATCTTGATCAGTAGCATGCATTAAAATTAACTTTTAAAAGATTGATATAAAATTGTGCAAAGAGCATAAGGTAATGGTTATTCACAAGTCTTACAATGCTAAGTTGAATTTTATTCACAACTGGGGTCTCTCATTTCTGGTGTCGCAAATTGCAATGCAACCATTACTATTTTGCCACTAGTGATATGTAGATCCTTGAGATATTAAACATTGTTCATGAGAAATCTGAAGAAATTTTCTAAATAATTTCACAAACAAAATTTCCAGAAGAATAGAAAATCCTGGTTCTGTTGTTACATGTTAGGTATTTAGAATGGATCAGTTAAGAATGGGTAAAGTCCGAATTACAGTTTTTTTGGCAATGGTTTGTACAGACTGATACACAAAAGAACTGAAACCTGTCCTTTGTCATATTTTTATCATGTTGTTAATGTAAAGATTTCTTGAAGTAACATTTTGTTTGGTGATTTGGGTGACATAGAATAAGAGAACAAGATGCACCAAAACAATATATGCAGTTTTAATTTTACTAAAATATTTCGTAATGTGCGTGATGAATTATTAAGTTTCTGCACCTTCAAAAATCATGCCAAGTTTTTAAAAATGAACATTCATTAAAATGTTTATGATCAATGTTTAATGGACTTGTTGACCATACCATGAATTGTTAAGCTCTTGTATACGACACAGTACTTGGAATTTTCACCTTTAAATGCACAATTCTTTCCTGGTGTTCAAATTTTCTTTTTATTTAAAACTTTTGCTTCTCAGTCTTTAACTTTTGGTGAATGTTTCTTTGGTGCAATAGAAATGTATTCAGGTTTGGTATTCATTTAGTATATTCAAGTATTTATGTAGACTGGACAACTTTCTTGTGTGTGATATGTGTAGTACTATTAACTGGTTTTGGTGTAGTTGCAGGAAATATTTCAGGAAGACAATAGATCATGTCCTAAATAGACAAGTTGGGAAATTTGGTACTTCCGGTGCCGTTGGGGTCACAAGTTCAGCTGTACCGTGACAACTTTTCCCCATGTGTGCACATGCATGTGATATACTTGCCTGCGGCAGACATGTATTACACCTGCACTAACTTTGTCTGTGCTTGTAATACAAATGATGTGTATGGCCAAAAGAGGTGTACATAATCGACAACTGCCGCGAAGGTAAGTGGTTCACTACACCTTTGACCCATCCCATGATGCATCGCGTGAAAACATTTTCCCAACTCGTCTATTGGTGTCTCCCTTTTTGTTTTGTTTTTAATCTATTCCATCATTTCATTCCTTTGTTCCTACATTCAATTGCTAGATGGCCATTGTCAATAGATTATTTTGTCTGATGTGTAAACTACGTTGTTGAGTATCTGCAAAAGTAATGGGGACTGCTCCCCTTTCTGACACCTCTTTGTGAGGACGTCTCTATATTCTGACAAGTCTGTATGGAGGTTAGTGCTAGAGTTAGGTTGGGGTAAGTGTGTTCCTGTTAGAGTTTCATGTGTCTGAACGTAGAGACGTTGGAACACAGAGCTGTGACCAAAGAAACATCTCATTCCTCTTTTGTTTGTTATTAAAAAAATGTGGCATTAATGAAAATGGTCACAAAACAAATTTCACAAAGTTTCTTAACAGTAATGGCTTCTTACTTGTGAAATGTGGGACTTAGGTTTCACCATTCCCTCATTTTTCAAATTCTTATGTTCTGGTTGTATCATTATGTTTCTTAGCCTTTTCTTGCAAATAATCCTTTGAGTGGAACCCATCTCGATGTATCTTTTCATTAAGAGATCATGTTCAACAGTGACAGATTAACTACTTCTTTGAATGGGGATTGGTAGTTGCACCAAGTTTATTTCAGGCATCACCTAAATTTTGCAAATCTCTTACTCCCATAATAGGTATCTCTTGTGATATTTCAGAACATTTCATAGTCAAGGTGACCTGGGTGGGTTGCTTTGCTTGAAATGAACAACTTACTAAATAAAATATATTACCACCTGCATGCCTGTCATACTCAGGGTGTTCTCATTCAGATTGGAGTGACTGTTTGCTCTTTTACAAGATGAGGGCGGAGAGGAAAATATCTCAACGTGATGATACACAAAGCATTAGTGAATATGGTCTGTGAAGTAGAAATTTTGTGAAAAGGGGGGTGAAGGTGGGGGCAGCAAGGGAAAGTTGAGCACAGCTACCAAATGTGCAGCTAGCATCGCAGGCTGCCATTGTAGATACCTTGAGTATCATAACCTGCAAGTGTCCATGCAATTTTTTCTGTTGGTCCTTGCAGTGTTTATTCCCATCCTCAAATAATTATTCAGTTCTGTTATCAATCACGGAGTTGTCATGTAATCAGCAATGTGTCTCACTGGTGTTGTAAAATACAGAAAGATACTGGGATTCCTTTTTTATCGTTGTGTGTACGTTTTTGTGTGTGTTTTTAGGGAAATGGGGTTGAAAGAGGGTGGGGTGCATAGCAGTATTCCCTCATGACATCATGTGTGTGGGTGGCAACTTATTGTCAACACAGTATTGCAAAATTCAACTTCCTATCAAGTCCTCTGAACCTAAGAAGTATTGGCTTCAGGACTATTGTCCTATAGCTTGCTTCGAGGACCTTGTTTCCAGAGCGCCTGGGCTATTCAGGAAAAATGATGCATATACTCTCCAGATATTGCTTCAAAATCCACATTATTAGCATCTTATTAGTGTCAATTATTCATGCATTTGGCCAGTGCCGTAGCGAGCAGGGGGTGACACCCCCTCCCCCAGTATTTGGTCGCCGTCGGCAAATTTTCGGTATGCCGGCAAAAAGGGGAGAGGGGAAGGAAAAGAGGAGAGGAGGAAAAGAAGAAGGAAGAAAGGGAAGGAAGGAAGTGAAAGGAAAGACGGAGAATGGAAAGAGAAAGAGAGAACGGGAACGCGTGGCCAGTCTGTTATCGGCTATTTCGATTTTCGGCTTTTCATATGATTGGCCCATTCAAGTTGAAGGCCCGTAGGCAAATTCACCATGCATGTGACGGCCGTATCAACGACTGTCGGTATAATCGGACGCGTGACCGAGTCCGTCGGCAACTCGGGGGAAAGAAAGGGAATTTAAGTCTTCCGAATATAGGCGCGCTATTTCGGGTCATATGACCAGTGTTTAAGCCAGCCCTATTTGTGCGAACAATGTCGCATAAACGGCGACAAATGTCGCACAAAAAATCTGACAAGCAAATTCTACGCGGGTGTAAATTTTGACA
>WURT03000026.1:1157240-1172893 GCA_009936505.3 Holothuria glaberrima
CAAATTCTGAACGCCTAGTGTTCAAATTCTGAACGCCTAGTGTTCAAATTCTGAACGCCTAGTGTTCAAATTCTGAATGCCTAGTGTTCAAATTCTGTACACTGGCGTTCAGCATGTGAACGCTAGCTTTCATAACTTGAACGTTAGTGCTCAGAATATGAGCACTTGGCGTTAAGAATTTGAACACTAAGCGTTAAGATTTTGAACACTAAGCGTTAAGAATTTGAACACTAAGCGTTAAAAATTTGAACACTAAGCGTTAAGAATTTGAACACTAGACACGTCAGGCGTTCAAATACGGTAAGTGTTCAAATAAGCGCCCCGCGTTTAAAATGGAGCAACAAGTGTTCAAAGAAGCCTCCAGGCGTTCTAAAATGGAGAAAAAGTGTTCAGAATCTTAACACAAGCGTTCAAAATATGCTTTGAACTCCAGGGAGCGTTCTTCATCTGTTACATTTTCGTGTTCAAAAGTTGAACGCCTGAGTTTGCAGTGCAGGCGTGAAATCCACCAAAATTTCATACGTACAAGGGGAGGATCTAGGGGGTCTAAAAGGGCTCCGGATCCCCATTTTTGAGAGGAGCGAAAAAATTCCTCTGGATTGTTTGCGAAATATATCATATTTTCGAGAATCCGTCCAGCTGTATTAAAGCTTTTGGGTATTTCGTGTCCCCTTCAGTTCATTTGTTCTTTAATACCATCCCTAAAATCACGTTTGGGATTTCAAAACCACTTTTTTTGTCAAAGTTACGAATACATTGGGCTTCATGATCAAATCTTATGAGCAATTTTTACTCGCTGCACCACGGCTAACAATCCATGAGTGATAACAGTGATCTGGTCGGCGATGCATGTAATTATTCTAGCAAGATCTATTGCCAGATAACACGACGGGTAAGTCCAACTTCAGACTTGCAACCGTCAAAAGGCGATTAAGTGGAACTGTTATATTATGATCAAATTTTTGGTAGCGTGTTGTAAGCCTACGTGATTTGAAGAATATTATTCACTACACAGTACGTTTATACAAACTAAGGTCATTAAGTGCATTTGCAGAGAATAAGCATTATGAACATAGCTATTAATCCTCTTTCCCCTTTTTATACCTATAAGAACAATTCACTAAAGTGTGTGAATTTCTCAACATATGATGACACCATTTTTGAACTTGGCCACCCTTTGACGAACAAAGCTTCTTAAAAGGGTGCACTCTTGTTAGACCCCTCATCATGTATTTTGCATTCATGTAAAAGAGAACAGCGCCATCAATCAGTGATCAACAAATATGGCCGACTGACACTCCTCTTTCTGACATGGTGTCAGAAGCGTCTATAAAATCACCAACAACATGGAGCAATTGAATCCTCCGAATGGGCTGTGCCTAGAAGAGAATTTATCGGTGAATTGGAAAAAAGTTTTTTACAAAGGTACGAGTTGTACGCTGTGGCTACAGGGGCCAACGAAAAAGTGAAGATGTACAGTTATCGTTGTTCCTTCAAATGATAGGTGAGGAAGCTTTAGCAATTTATAACACGTTTAAGTTCGAACGACAAGGTGAAGAAAAGAAGTTGCAGGTTATCAAAGCTAAGTTCGAGGCCAATTGTAACCCAAAAAGAATTTGACTGTAGAAAGGCATGTTTTCTTCACTAGAGCACAAAATGAGGGAGAATCTATTGACACCTACGTAACTGATCTCAAGAATAAAAGCAAAACTAGTGAGTTTGGCAATCTGGAAGAGAGCTTAATAGCAGATAGAATTGTACGTGGGATCCGTAGCACAGGGCTAAGGGAAAGATTACTTCGTGAAACTGATCTAAGACTGAGCAAGGCATTAAAATATATGCCGAGCTGCTGAGTTAAGTAAGACATAAATGAAAGATCTTCCAAAAAGTCAGGCGGAAACAACAACAAAAAATTTGATGAAATAAGAGGTCAGAACAACAAAAGGTCGTGGAAAACCAGTGTAAGTGCAATCAAATAAGCAACCTAGCAGAAGTACTGAAACAAGTTCTAGTGAAAGAACACAAAAGGGCGGCGAGAAATTAAGCTTCAAGAAGTGTTCATATGAGCATGGACCAAGGTGGTGTCAAGCGTATGGGAAGCTATGTAAAAGATGTTGAAAGCCTAATCATTTTGCTAAGATGTGCAGGACAACTCGCAAGACTAAGACTGTGCAAGAGATAAAGGATGAAAATAGTAGTGATGGTACAGAAGACGACTTCTTCATAGATGTTTTGCATATGATTAATGATGGATTCAAGGCTGATGGAAACCATGAATGGAAGGTACATCTAAAACTAAAAGGAATGATATTACCATTCAAGTTTGATACCGGAGCTGACGCTAGTATTATATCCAAGTCAGTGTATAAGAATTATGCGAAGGATGTGGCTCTGTACAAAACGTCAATAAAGATAAAACTTACATTGGTGAAAAGATACATGTTTTAGGAAGATGTAAGCTAAAATGCACACTGAAAGGCAAATCATATGGTCTAAACTTTTTAGTTGTAGACATGGAATCGCAAAATATTCTTGGTCTCAAGGACAGTGTTGAATAGGTTTAATTCAACGAGTACAAGCCATAAGTTAAGAAATAGATTCTGATACAGGAATGAATGAACTCCTTCAAAGATATAAGGAATTTTTTCCTGGAGTCGGATGTACAACCGAACAACATCATATTGAGTTAAAGTGTGACCACACACCATGTGTTCATCCAACAAGGAAGGTTCCTCAAGAAATGAAAGAACGTTTAAAAACTGTGTTGACTAGAATGGAAAAAGAAAACATAATTACAAAAGTTAACCCACAAATTGGGTAAACAGTATGGTAAATAAGGAAAAACCAAATAGTCGGCTGAGGATTTGTTTGGATCCAAGTGATTTAAATAAAGCAGTAAAAGGAGAGCATTATCATCTTCCAACAGTAGACGAAATCACAATTACTTTTAAAGGTGTGAAGCATTTTTCTGTAATAGATGCCAACAGTGGTTCAGATTTGTGCTGTTTTAACGCGCCATTTGGGCGATACAAATTCCTCCGTTTGCCATTTGGGTTACATAGTTCATCGGAAGTATTTCATCGTACAATGTGTGATTTAATGGAAGGAATAGAAGGTTGTCACATTTATTTTAATGATATTTTGATTTGGTTCGAAACTAAAGCGACGAGCACAAGGCAAGGCTAGAAATGGTACTTCAAAAAGCCAAAGAAAATAATCTCAAAATTCAAAATTGGGGTTTACAGAAGTGAAATATCTAGGTCAAGTTCTAAATGATGAGGGAGTCGAGCCTGATGAAAGGAAAATTTAGGCTATTGAGGAAATGAAAAGCCCAACATGTAAGAAGGAATTACAAAGATTCATTGGGATGATCCAATATGTCTCAAAATTCATTCCAAGTCTGAGTGCTGAAGCAGCACGTTTGAGGCAATTACTGAAACAAAACAATGATTGGGTATGGGACGAAAATAATCAAAGAGTCATTCAGAAATTGAAAAACATAGCAATACAGGCACCTGTGTTGAAACATTTTGATCCAAATAAGCCTACTGTATCACATTTTCAGTTGATTCTTCGTAATATGGTCCTGGAGTAGTCCTTCTACAGGACAACCTGCCTGTTTCTTTTGCATTAAGAGTTCTAACTAAAGCCCAAGAAGGCTATGCACAAATAGAGAAAGAAATTCTAGCAATCTGCTTTGGATGTGAGAGATTCCATTGGTACATATATGGTCAATCTGTAACAGTACATAGTGATCATAAGCCACTAGAGATCATTACTAAAAAACCGTTGGTAAAAGAACCCACCTAGAGTGCAAAGGTTATTACTGAAGTTAATGAAGTATGATCTGCAGGTCGTTCACACTCCAGGTAAATACATGTACATAGCTGATACATTGCCTAAGATCATATCTGCCTCATAAAGGAAATGATAAGTTAGATGATGAGGTGGAAGCACGTGTTCATTGTCTTATGTGTAATCTGCCTGTGAGTGAAAGAAGAAGACAACAATTTATAGAGTGTACAAATACAGATCAGACTTTAAAAGTCTTAAGAAAAGTAGTAGAAAAGGGTTTTTTCCAGAAAACAAAACTGAAGTACCTAATGAAATCAGAGATTATTGGGATTTCAGAGATGAAATTTACACAGCTGGTGGCTTGTTGTTAAAAGGTTCAAAAATAATTGTACCGAAAGAACTCAGTTAGAAATGATGACGAAAATTCAAAGTAGTCATTTGGGTGTTGCAAAATGCAACAGTAGAGAAAGAAAAACATTGTTTTGGCCTAGAATGTCTAAACAAATTTAAGATTATATATCAAGGTGCTCAGTTTGTCTACAAAACATGAGAGCAAAAACCAAAGAGTCATTGCAAACCCATCCAGTTCCTAAAAGGCCATGGCAAAGATTAAGTAATGATCTGTTCTACCTTGCAGGAAAAAACTATCTACTGGTCATTGATTTTTACTCAAAGTATGTTGAAGTATGCCAGTTGGAACAAACGATCAGCAACTGTGTGATTAAACATCTGAAAAGCATATTTGCAAGACATGGGTCGCCAGAAATTTTAGTAACCGATAATGGTCCCCAGTACAGTAGCTCATTGTTCAAACAGTTTGCAGTTGAATGGGACTTTGAACATGGTACATCTAGTCCAGGTTATCCAAAATCAAATGGTATGTCTGGAAGAGCAGTTCATACAGTGAAGAATATTATCAAACAAGTAGTGCAACGTCATGGAGATACTTATTTAAGTCTTCTAGAATACAGGAACACACCCAAAGATGGAGATTTAGAAAGTCCTGCTCAGTTACTTGTGGGTAGACAGTTAAAGTCAATTTTGCCAGTGTCACATGAGTTACTGAAACCGAAACGTTACAGTGCGAGTGTTGAACAATATCTAAAACATAGACAAGAAAAGCAAAAAAAGTACCATGACAGGTCTGCAAGAGATTTAAAGTCTCTTGATAGGGGAGATGTTATTAGAGTTAGACAAGATGGAAAATGGAAATCAGGTGTTGTGAAAGAAAAGTCAGAGCATCCTTGTTCGTATCATATTCAAACTCCATCTGGTGAATATAGGAGAAAAAGAAGAGATCTTTTGAAAACTAAAGAAGATCCGCCAGATGTGGCAAATGTATCCACAGAAGGAAGCGCCTCTGAACATACATACAAGTCTTCTGACCAAAAAGAAACCGTCGTCAAAACAAGTGACAGTAGTAGGACATCCAGTGATAGACTGGTAAAGAAAGTACAAAGATATATTGAAGAGTGTTAGCTAATCATCACATACTATCATTGATATCATTTTTAGTGCTAAGCAGTGCTATGTTTGAAGATGAGTTTACTTTTAACGTGAATGTGATGCATCTTTCATAAAACATCACGGGTTTTAATTTGCATGTTGTTTTTTGTGATTCAAAGAAATCTTGAACATTTGATTAGAACATGGAGCTATTACGGATGGAGTAAAAGCAGAGAAACTTTCTTTGAAGTCATTATGGGTTCCGACATTCTAAGAGTAATGAGCTGTGAATACCCTCAAGGATTTACTTACACTTGCAAACATTTAGTGCGTAGTAGATAAAGACAGCTCTTCACAGTCAGTGTGAATGGCATGTGTTAAAGGTCTGGTTACATGCCACCAAAAAAGAGCTATTTCACTTGCCAGTTAGAGTTAAGTCCTCCAATGATAAATCCATTTGATTATTTTTTCAAAACCATTTACCGTTCTCAAAATGTACGTCTTCAAAGATTAATGGTTTCTGAAGTAACTCATTGCCTATGCAAGATAATGATGTGGGGTGTTGCAGAGTGTTGAGATTTCTTTTGTTCACCATACATAAATTATCTCTTAATTACTGATTAGATAGTTTACAGTTTGGTGAATGAAAAACAATAATTCTCAAAGAAACAATTTTAACTTTCATAATTAATCCCTCAGAAAATAACAATGCTACCAGTGTCCTTGAAATTAAGGTTGAAAAAGTAAAGGCCGCATATGGTATGTCCATCTTTTAAAGTCACATATTTGCATAACAAGCTCATGTTTATTGATCCCATGTGTTAAATAAAATTTATCCTGTAAAATGGTTAATATTTGATGAATTGTAATGGAAATTGTGGCTATTTCCTGGATATTTAATGCTCCTTACATCAAAGAGCCAAATATATAATTTTCCTGTCACCGGACCTTTAATACACTGTGTAGTGCATTGGAACTTGTAACCTTCAAAATGCAAAAAAGTAAAGCAGTTTAAAAAATTTTGTCAGAAAAGTACGCACCCGCACACATTCAAGAGGCATACTGTTGTGAAGATGAAGCAACTATCTTTTCGCTTAATCAGTCTCTGTGTTTAGGAAACTTTCGGAAAGGTTCCAAAATCTTTCGGAAAGTTTAGGGGACATTTGTCAGACCCATAATTTTCGTTTTTTAACAAATGATGCTAAGTTTCCAACCACATCACCAAATTTGACAGAGTTTTCACCTTTAAAATGATATTAAATTGGACAAAAACGGAGCATCGACTTCAAAACTGAAGCTCTGAAGACGTTTGATTCCAGCAGTGAATATTCATGAAGTTTAAAAATGTAAAAACAGCCGTTTGTTTAAGTATAGTGTCACAAACACAGCTCAGTGTCGGAATCCATGATGGTTCTTCAAAGGAAATGCCAAAGAGGATTTGGCTAATAAGACTGGCTTACGTGAACAAAAGTTCTGAAAGGCGAAGAAATTGGGGAGGGGGAGATTGTCTTTGATTGAAAGGATTAGATGAGTGTTTTATTGTATTTGAGGTTCTCTGCTTTTTAATGTGAAAGAGAACAGCGTCATCAATAAAACAGTGATCAACAAATATGGCCGACTGACACTTCTCTTTCTGTCACTCTCCTTTGTGACGGCAACTCCACACAAGGCGACAAAGAAAGTTTCTTTTCTCCCAGGTTACAAATTATATGCACACTTAAGGTGCGTTCACACTAAAACCGAAATCTGTTGCGTTTTGTGGGCGAGAGCTGCAAAGAAAATAGCTTATACGTATTACTATGGAACCGTTCAAACAGAAATCCCCTTGTGTAAAAAAAAAAAAATTGCGGGAATTACAACGACTTTCTTGCTTACCTGGTTTAGGCCTACGATATCATCTTCTGTATATAGTGCCCTCTAATCATAAAATACTGGCGGCGCCACTGGGCCTTTGACTGTGAAGTACCTTTATAGGGAGGGTAGCGTCATTGACATTCCAAAATTAACAGGTCACATGACAACAGAAGCCGTTTTGTTTCCTAAAAGTTTCGTCAATACAGTGGGAGTGTATTGTATTCGCCCCGAAAATGACGGGCTGCTGTGCATTTGGATTCAACATTTGGTCTGAGAAAGGGTTAGAATGTATTGAATTCCCACCAATAGTAAAAGTTTAGATTACATAAAAGGTTATAATTTGTGGCCCAGGGCCCTATATTGGGAATACTATGACTTTTGTTCTCTTTTCTCGATTTGATATAATGTACCATCGAAATGTCCATTTGGTTCAAAAACTTTCGCAAGGATGTAGAGTATTAAGTCTTTAGGTCCTTCGTGTTGCCAAGGGGTCTCTTGCTATTCGCTCCCCATGAGGGTCCCCAAAAGAAACTGTGTACCATAAATCTCCGTCATATGGTTCTCCCCCCTGACATCACGAAACCTATGTTGAAACATTTTGTGAAATTTTGCTGTAAAAAAAGATGATCGCTCGTACATACCATGCATAAAAATAGCAACTAATGCAATTGTCTAGCAATAGTGCCATAATAGCAACTAGTGTCATTGTCTCCCTCTCCCCTGAACAGTCTACATCACTATGACAGGGACCCTACATATTTGTTACGTGATACTCTACCTCTCCCATTCAATTGTCACCAGAAACGATAAAAGATAAAACCCACAGCGCTTACAAGGGGTTCAGGTGTCATTGTGCAGTGTATCATAGACACTTTGCGGATCAGGGCCACAACGCGTCCGCTCGTTCTACTATCACTTGAAATAGGGAAGTTGATCTGTGTTGCTTGTGTGGGTATACATGTACATACAATAGATGTCATTAAGTTGTCGACTGATACCGTAGTAAGTCCACTTACCCTAATCCATTCACCGTTATCGTCGTTCATTGCTTTGTTTTTACGTAAAGTCTGTGTGATGCAACTAGTTTTTTTAACCAGCTGTTTCATTCAACGTGAACTGTTTAGGTGTAAACGGTAGGTTCTGTGATCAGCCGTTTTATTCGCATAGTACTATGTAAGTGTTTGAAGTCCAATATTACTGAAGCCGATGTCACTTAAAAGTACGATATCACTTATAAGTACTTAAAGTAGGGAAGTTGATCTGTGTTGCTTGTGTGGGTTACATGTGCATAAAACAGATGTCATTAAGCTATCGATTGATACCGTAGTAAGTCCACTTACCCTAATCCATTCACCCTTATCGTCGTTCACTGCATTGTTTGCACGTACAGTCTGTGTGATGCGACTAGTCTTTGTTAACCAGCCGTTTCATTCATGCAAATGCAAACAAAATTGCGTCCAAATTTAAGTTGTCGCTACACTACCTATAAAGGTTCTCTATATGGCTGAACAGTTAGTGATTACTGATTCTGTTGCTGAATGGGACATAATTATAACCGTGTTAATAATCTGTGATTAACGTTGTAAGAGTCATCAAACCGCACAATTTCATGTGAAATTTTCAAAACGTCCCCAGGTGTTATTTACTGTACCTGTGTGTTCCGGAGCGACCGGTGACAGGCTATTGAAAGCAGACGGTCTGACGACAATTCATTCGTGCTTCAAAGTTGGTTGTATGTACAGAACTAAGAAGAGGATCTGTATAGACCATTTAAATGATCATACATTAAGTCAAAAACACTATCATACAGTTGTATGACGATTCTAATTGGCAAACATATGAGCGCGTACACTAGCGCTTTTGCAACAATTTTGAATAACGATCAACATGTATGAAGGTGTTCAAATTTTTATCTGCATGTTTCATCTTCCCCCCAAAAATGTTCAAACAGTTGTATGGTGATGTTTATGACCAATTCATAAGTACTTTTTGAGAATGCTCGCCTCTGATTGGTCAGTTACCCATGTTCGAATCCAGTATAGAGACATAGGGTGTATGGAAAGTAACTGTGCGATCAACATATTTGTACTGTAATTTTGTAAGCACAGCCATGATCTAATTTTGTAAACGTAAGACAGTTACAATGGTACTTAATTTTATTAACTGCAATTTTGCTTTTGTTTCTGTCACTGTTCATTAAAAATATAAATGCTAAGACTGACAGTAGTATAATGATTCATGCATGTTTAGGCAAATAATCAGCACCTACATGCGATTTTCCTGGCTTTTCCAGAGAAAATTAGCAAGGGGAATATAACCGTGAGTAGGCTCCTAGTCAAATTTAAGTGTATCAAAACATCTTCTGCTTGGTACATTGTTGATAACTGCAGGCAATCAATACAGCTGAAAATGAGTGAGTTTCCAAATTACGATGTCAGTTTTGATCTTGATAATTATGTCACCATATATAGAATAAAGAGATTACAGGGAGTAGGCCTCGACAAAATTATGATCCTGATTTCCTGAGACCTAAACCATTAAGTGGTGAAGGCGATCTGAAAAAATTGTTTTCAGTACAAAGACCCTTGGCAAACACACCCTAAAAACCCCCCTGCTCTTAAGCTAGGACTACTGAGAATTACAAGGCGAAGAAGAGAATTAGGGACTAAAACTAACCTTAAAAAGGTAACTCTCGATTTCATCTGTGCACTAAAGTTTAAAGAAAGCACAAAAACCCATCCAGTGGATTCCAGGTGTGATTTTAATAGTAACTTAATAGCCTAAACTGTTCTTTTCTAGGGCCTCAGCCACTCTGATTTCGACGGCAGGCTTTCAATATTGTCAGGCCACAAATTCACGTCAAATTTAAGATCATATCTTAAGTTTAGAAACTCCTCCGTATCGCAAAAACGAGACATGCCCGATTGCTTGCATATGAAATGGCAATCTGTTATGGTTTGTCTTCAAACTGTAACGTTACTCAACTTACTTAATCAACGTTTGAAAACAACGTAACGCCAGTGAGGCTAGGCCTTACGTATCCTAATGCTTTCCAACAAAGTTTTAAGCCTTACTGTAGAGATCGAACGTCACCAAGCTAGGATGTTGTCTAGGCTACTATAAATATAATTTCAGTAGAATTGTCAACGTCTATACTTCCAAAGTAAATTGAACAGAAAACCACATTTCAAATATGAGTTCGCTCGAGATAATCCAAAACCAAAAAATAAACAAACAAACAAACGAAACTGCTCATTGGAAAAGGAACAATAAATTTTCTCGAATAAATATGACAGCCTTAACAAATTTACGCAGATATGATATACGTACGCGCCGGCTGCGCCTGGGGTCTCTCAGCCAATATGCGTTATAACCCGTTCGAATCTGATGAAGACACATGAGCACCATTGACTTTATTCCCTAAATGTATGATAGGGTAGACGGGCATTATAAGAGCCCAAAGTTGCATATAGGCTCAAGGCTTTAGGTAGGAAACTTTGGTGACACTGATCCGTGTAAGCTACAACAGGAGACTTTAATCATTGTCAAATGAATATCATGTAAATAGTAAGACTACAATAACCCGATGAGTGTGACCCACACATTTGGTTTGGTCACTTACAACTTGGAGCTAAAACCCTTTCGAAGGGTATAAGTTAATGCCCTTCCGTAAGGTATTAGCTCCATACTGGTACTTGAGGAAAAAGTTATATACAACCAATTTACAATGTATGTTAAACCGAATACGTTTTTCCTGTCTTTCTTCAAGGAGAGTGCAGCACGGGTGGAAATACTTCCCACAATCAAACAGCAATACAAGATATTGGTATGCTAATATTGTGTTTCAATGTAACTAACAAAGTTCTAGTTGAAAGACCTTTTTACTTAGCATTAAAGTTACTTTTAGACTGCTAAAAATATGTATTTTTTTTAGTTTGTGTTGAATATAGCAGCTAGCATTGAGTGAATGCTGTTTATTTGTAGCGTATGTAATTAGACCTGAGGAGTTCCACAAGACCTATTTCTTACACGCTTATGTGTCAAAATGTGTTAAACTTTTGACACCTAAATCTCTCAGAGTCAAAAAAGCACACAAGCTAAGCTAGTCTTAATAATGATCAAAACGATGAAATTTATTATTTTTGTATTTTTGAAACTTAGTTTACAGGATGTAGCTTTTAATGTCTATTCGATGATTCTTTGAAAAATACTCTTTCAAATACTATCACTTTTAAATTACAAAATTGAAAACGCACACTTGATTTTTTATTTAAATTCAATTAGACAGAAACCGAATCTCAACGTGGCTTTTCTTCATAATCGTCGCTTGCATTGTGTTTGTCTGTGCATCAGTCTTAATACTTACATGCAGTTGTCGCTGGTGAGTAAGCAACACATGCATATAGTTTCGAAGCATTGCGATAATTGTGTTTTGATCTCAGTTGGTCTTCCTCACTGATATTTTGCCATCAAAGATTTTTTTGTCGTGAAATGTGTTTTCGTGTGTTTCCAATATTTGTGAACAGTTAAGTACTTTGATGCCGGGAAGGAGAATGTTCCTTACAATAATTTGGTTAGGTGACCCGGCCCTCTTTGTCCCCCAATATTATCCGAGACCCACATGTTTACTGATATTTCAGAGTGGGACATCTTAACACCTCTAACAATTAGATTGAGGGGGACGAAATATCTTCCATTTCCCTTAATATTTTGTAAACAACTGTAATATTTATGTCGGTATTAGATCAACTTGCAATTACGTCATGAAAACAGAAAACTATTTCCCTTGCTCTTTGCTCTCCCGCATAAACCTCGGTGTCTGGTTGTGTATATTGTTATCTTCCTCGTGAATTTCTTTAAAGAGAATAGGCAAAACTGCTTTGAAGTATTAGCAAACTCTGGAAGTCCTTCTCTTATTTGCTTTACAAGAACCCTTGAAGATGTTTTAATCATAATTATTACAAAAAAAAAAAAAACGTAAAAGATGGAGTTTCTCTCTATGAATTAATTAATGAATTCAGTAACGGAAATATTGTCATATGATCAAAGAAGATCATCAATGAATTTGGATGACGTGGAATACTTATTTTAAATGAGGTGACTGAATTTTCCCTTCAAGCTTACCGATGGTAAGCAAACACACAAAGAAATATGTTCGTATATGGACACTGTGTCAATAAATCATTATGTCACGTCCCTTTGTTCTGTGCCTCCTATTGTTGCTCTAAATCTATTTATGCTAGGTTGACATTTCCTACGTGGACTTCACATGCAGATATTATCAGTAGAGGACCAATGAGATTACCATAACTGTAAGCCAAAAATAACTGTAAAAGCCAAAACAACCTTACTGATGAAAAGTATTATTTTTCCCAATTCATGCAACACATTCGCATTTGCATATACCAGGAAAGCACTACAGTTTGTGGGTCTCCCAATTTGCTCTACCAATGTGACATTATTGGAAGGAAATATGTAAATACATGAAGAACAATTTTCACACGATGATTAGAATTGTAATGTTTCAACCAATGGACCTGGGTTTCTAAATGGTGGCCCGCTAGTCGATTAAGTCCAGCACTGGAAGAAATTCACATCCTTAAAAAATGACGGTGAAAAACCAACTGTGCCAGAAATAATCACCATTTTTTTTTTGCTATTGATTTAGTTTATACAGAAGTTATTTTAAATAAAATAAACACTAAAACACTAAAATGTATGAAAACATTACTTGTTTGGGAGCTTAGTGTGACTGGTTAAGCACCTCACTACTACTTCATAAAAGTCAGCTGGGTGCAATATTTACGTGCCTGGGAGATGTGGGGCCTAACTCTACCCATTTTGGCAAACTCAATGATAGATTTAAAGTGGGGTGCAAAATTCAAAATTATCGGCTATCGCACTACATATTTTCTAGTAGATGCTTTCCGCTATATTTCTGTGACGGAAAAGTGTATTTTGGGGTCAGTGAAATGAAAATTCTGACAGTCAAAATAATGAAAACTCGCTCATCAACGCGGATTGGGCGTCTTTTATAAGTCATATGGAATCATTTTTTGCCCAACACGAACGTTACTTAATGATATGGGAAGTAGAGGCAAAGTTGATGTCGGCTTACATTTTCCTGAAACGTTAAAACGTACTAGCTGCTGCAAGTTTAAATTTACTAACATATGAGAATGAATCGAATGATAGCCTGATTATAAAAAAGCGTGTTACGGCAAAACGAGAGGTAGGGTAGACTCATGTCTTTTTGAAGCCCTGGACACTTTTCCATTTATAAAATCTGAAAAACACAGCTCAATAGCATAACCAGGTTCATCCACACTCTGATCTGGTCCGGGGATTCAAAAGCTCGAGTAGTCTTCCCTAGCTATGTTAGCTGACCGATCCACGTGTATGGTTAATAAAGATGCTGATAATATCTTTGTCCTTGTTATGACTGTAAAGCCCTCAGTAAACCTACGTACAAGAGTTTCAACCCTTCCCCCAGATAACACTCTTGTGCTTAAATGTGAGGGCTTCTTTCTCAGGAATGAAAGTCGCACTTCTGCAAACTTGATGAAAGTGACAGCAGGAGGTAGGGTGGGGGGTGGAGTACAAATTGACAAACAAAACAACACTTGTACTGACAACATATCAGTTTTGAAACAAAAGTGGACGCGCTCGGGGTGAAATGTATGACCACATAATTATCAAACTGCACGTGTGACCGTGACGGCATAGGCTGCAGAAGATGGAGTTTATTGTCTTCTGAAACCCCCTTATTGGAATTTTAGGTCAAACTGCCCACACCAGTCCCTAAACACGTGATTGCATTCAACTCCTCCTATCCTGAATTATCCCTATACCTACTCATAAGTCCACTGTATAGTCAAATCCATGAGCTGTTGGTTAAATTATAGCTCCCTGGTTCGACATGTAGGAAGACCATATCAGTGAAGGTTAGGAAGGGAAGAACCAGCTTGGTAGACTAGGCTGCATTTTCAGAGGACTTGTTTCTTTTGTAACAAAATATGTGGACCTTGACATTTCCCCTTATTTTCAATTTTGCCTTTTGGAGTGTGTAATGTTAAATCATGAGATCTGATAAGGAAGAATATATGTAGTTACAAATAACAAGGCTAGGTAAGTTCCATTCTGATAACCTCTGAACCATTTTATTTCTGCGTCGTGAGTTCCTAATGGAATTAAGAGATAATTATACGTTTCAGTCCGATATACAAAAGTCTGTTCATTTTTAAGAGCTTCTTGGTCTTTTCCCCCGTTGTTCTACCTAGGCTTTGCAGTGGACACCCTTCCCTTACAGGAGTTCTTTAAATGGCTCCTATAGGCACCACGCTGTCGAGTGGAACACTTCTCGTTGCCATGTGGTCGTTCAGTCATTTCAAAATGAGATCCCTAGAACAATCTTACGAGCCTGAATGTGGTCGGTGATATGTTCCTGATTAAAATAAGGCTCACCAACGAAAATAATTAAGAACACTTGCAAATGGAACCTTATAGTATAGCCATAAGGCTTGGTTCGTTATCTGAAGTGTCTGTTAATGGCAAGGTATAATACTACCTTAAAAAGAACCCCTTCAGATCAGGGCAACTTCAATTGTATCACAGTGTAATTAAAACAAATGTCTCAATGCGTTTTATGCTCATTAGTGACACATGACATGATTTTGAGAACATATCAATGTTCTGGAGGCTAATGTAATGTCATGGAAACTCTGGTGACTCATAATACTCATTTGACACCTTCGTTCCCTGCAGCGGTCAATTGGTAGTTTGCTTTTTCTGCTGTGAATCTTTTCGTGCAACGACTCAAAAAGCCCCCTTACGAAAGTAAAGAACCCAATTCGTTCTGAAGTAAAAAGTGGCTTACTGTGTTTCTTCAACCTCGAACAGGCAGGGACCTACTTGATAACTCAATAGGGTTTTAGTTAATCTATAAGTAGATAATTAATCTCTGCTCAAAGGCCATCAGATTTATACACCGGATCACTTAGCTACATGTCGTTGAAGCCCATCAACTCCATTTCATTCATCCTTCCTTTCTGCCTTTAGATCACTTACAAACTGGGCAAACTGTTTGGCAAATTTTGAAAGCGTACCCGTTGCTTTTTTTGAGAAAGTTGAACACCCAAGAATGAGCAAAGGACGATGCCTCCATTCGATCAATCCTTTTTGCTTGATTAACCCCATCCACACCCTAAAGAAGATCACTTAAAAGAAACCCTGACTTTTAAATGTGTCATAGCAACACCCATATGTATTCACATACTTAAGCATACTTATTCATGCACTTGCACATATGTGTCAATATACCTATATATATATATACATGAGCGTATAAACAAACGCATATGTTGATGATTTCATAAACAATGGCCCATCATTTTGAGCGTTTCTCAACAAAATCCTCCCACTTAGTTCTCAATAAATTACTTCCAGCCCTTACAAAAAAAAGTGTGGCATGCCACATGTGAGCACACATAATCACGTGTGGCAGAGCATATGAAAATACATAAGGAAAAAAGTGTGGTAATGCGTGGTGACACATGTGG
>WURT03000026.1:1203002-1221540 GCA_009936505.3 Holothuria glaberrima
TGGGAACACGGTACAAGGCACTCTGTATGTATCTGAGGGTCTTCCATAAACAGCCTGTCAGATTAGATTTTGGACTCTTATAAATACAAATTTGTACGTAGAAATTACTAATAGTAAAAATACTGTCTGCTTATACTATTCCCCCCCTCCTCAAAAGAAAAAAAAAAAAATCCAGCAACTTCAGAATGGGTCATATCTAGAAAAGCACTATTTGATCACAGTTGTGTAGGCCTGAGAATTCCTTTATGAAAGAACAAAGAATCCAAGACGACTGGAACATACTTTATCACATCCAAAAAAAAAAAAAAAAAAAAAAGAAACAAAAAACAAAACATAACACTGAGAGTAGCAGGGATCTAACATTGAACAGGGTGATCGAATGCCCATCTTTTATTCCTGACCCCTTGGATGGTGAAAGCTCAAATAATGATTATTTCATTTTGCTTTCCCTGTACAATATGTTTTATACACCTGCATCTTCAGCTCTCCTTTAACCTTGTAAAATGTTCAGACTTCAATGTAATCTATTTATGAAAAAGATCACAATGAATCATTCTGAAAATTTAATTAAAAATGAAGAGCTATATGGGTTACAACTGAATGTATGTTGCAATCTTTTTATGCTTGCCTCCACTCACATTCTACATCAGGCAATCCCATCCCTCTGTTCACAGAAGAAGGTCACTACAGTCTTGGGTCATCCCATCGCAGAGACAATTATTGACTGACTTGGAAACCACTTAGACCACACCAGTCATGCACTATTTATAGTCAGACTTCACTAAGTATTGGTGGAATTTAATACTAATCAATCACACAGCTGCAATACCAATGACAAGAAATGTTGGGCAAAGTGCACTTGAAAAGGTTAAGGGAGAATCACCTTGTTTTAAAACTACACAAAGGGATTCCATTCTGCTGGGCTGGTATAAGCAAAACTCAACCACATAATGGAAAATATTTGTTGTCATTTTACACAAAACATGCCCTGGAGGGGAGTCAGAGGTGATAAGAGTTTACTCTCTCTGGGAACTTTGACAGTCTATAACTATTTCAGTCACATTCTTTGAAATGGCCTTTCTTTTTAAACTTATGAGGAATTGTTGAAATGATGGTATTTGCACAAATGCAGCAAAAAATGAAGGGGAAAAAGAAAAATAATATAAGGAGCCTTGAAGGGTAGAATACTGTCAAGAGTAAACCAAACTTTAAAAGTTTTCCTGAAAAGGATGATCATTTTAGGATTTACAGGGACACAGCTGTACGTTCCAACGATGCACAAACCTTAAAAATTCCTTGGCTGTCAAGTATTTCAAGATATTAAAATTCAAGGTTGAGAAATTACACATTCAGGCAAGTAAAAAAAAGAAAAAAAAAGAAAAAAAAAAAAAAGAAAGCTTATTTAAAATAATAGCTTTAATGGAAAGAAAGCAAGGCATACCACTAGCTCATAAATTGAAGGGAGAATTACGAAACATACAGAACTGGGTATTGTAGTTTTCCATTGACCTTGACGATATTGCTCGCAAATGTTGAACACAGGAAGACACCTATTAATAGATGCAATATTGCAATAATACAGAATGGTTCTGTAGCTGTAGTCTCAAGTACTCGTTTCCTTCCATTTTTTTTGCTGAAAAGACTGGGACAGATGACTAATATACATGAAAAAATGGGGAAAAATAATGGTACAGATTCCTACTTCATTTCTTAGTTATTTCCTTCATGCCAATGGCACAAAAAATGACCAAAATTTGATCAGCTGATAAAAAGACAGAGTACAGTATCAGTGCAGTAGAAGCATTCATCACAATCATAAGTGTAAGTGTGCTATTTTGCTAGGTTGAAATGTAAAATACTAGTGGGCATGTATATGTAGTACTTGTCACCAGGGAATCTACTTAAAAACTTTTCCATTTTTGTTTTTTTTATGTCCACTGCATTCCTTTGAGTACAGAGATGAGGCTCATGACACCCTGTTACCCTGAACTGGGCTGTGTCCAGGTGAGACCAGGCTGGTGTATGTAACATTGTTGGTCCACAGGTAGAGTAGGTACCCTAAATGACTTGTAGAGTCGGTTCCTGTCCAGAATCCAGAATCATATGTGGGTTGATCAAGCATCCTAAGAAGGTCACACACAGCACAAGGTAACTTAATTCCACACCAAAGTTCTGCAGACTTTAATAGTGCATTTCACTTGAAATAAACCCTAGTAAGGGAAATGACAGAATATATACTGTTGGTTTGTGTGTCCAGACCATTCCACCCCACCATAACTGGTTGTAAGTGTGTGGTTGTTCTCAACATGACCTTCACTTGAACAGCAACTGTGTGCTGTTTTCTATTTCCTTAGTTGTAGCTGAATTCTTCCGAATAAATGAAACTTACATCTTTGTAGCTCGTTCTCAGGAACCCCCACTCTGCAGGCCATTTGCGAGATGCATCGATTTCATATTTGATGTGGTCTTTCCTATTTACAAAAGAAATGAAGGAAAAAGAAAAAATTAATATTAAAAACTTGGATGTGGTGCAGCATTTACAGCATTATATTGTCTGTCATTTTAATTTTGAATTAGTATTGTCTACTCCAACAATAGTTCAACCCATCTAGGTCTCATTAACCAGTTAACTGTGTATGATGGATATATCCGCTGTGTCCGAGCTTCACCATAAGTGCGTATGATGGACATAGCTGTCTTGTAATATATGCACTGAACTATGTCACATAACGCCCAGCCAATCAACTGTACACCCTTGAAAGATTGTTCAATGTGCGCAGCAAACTTTGTGGCCCTATTGCCTGTTTGCTAATGTTTAGGATGGATATATCCGTCTTTATATTGAGACGCTGATCAAGCCCTTGGAACCCGTAAGTGTTCTTGGACTGGTGCTGCCCTGTTTACAATCATTCACATGCTACCCCTACAAGTGTAGGACCACATGGATGTATTTTCTTATTGAGTTCACTGTTACAATGGTTGCATCTACATCAAAGAAGGGATTGTCTACCAATTACGGAAATGTTAAGGTGCCATCGAAGAAGCATTGCAGTGTTGATTTGATTGGGATATCGAGTCAGATAGTGACTCAGAAAATGAGGAAGAGGAATGGTATTTGTGCAGGGAAAGTGACTTTAGACACCAAAAATAAGTTACAAACACTGTCATTTGCTTGTATTTGCTTCAAAAAACAGAAAAAGAAGGAGATGACACATTTTTGTGGTAAATATTTACAATGTATTATTTTTCCCATGTAAAGTTGAAATTTGTGAATGACTTTTTTGCGAAAATTAATTCCGCAGTGGGATGAAAGTTACAATATTTTAATTCCACAGTTAAACTGGTTAGGGAACATGTCCATTAGATCACAGATGAACATTGGCAAGTTTTGCCTTCTCTTTTCTATTAGTATTTAGATTCATCAAGATAAGGAAGCATGGATGTCACTAACTTATCTGAGACTGCTCTCAGCATATCACTACTTAAGGCCCTTTGACATATGCAAGCATATACACTCACTTTTTAGCCACAAATTTCTAGACTAAGACCAAAGCCTGCCCGTTTCCAACAGGCTGGGAGCAGTGGAATGCTCTTACTCATCATTACTCAACAGGTCTCCCTACCAAAGACCTGAACCATGCAAGACCTTCGTCTGACAACCAGAGACAAAATATTTTTCCTCCTCATTTATTTGTACTACACACCTGCCAAAAAGCACAGCAAAAATCAGAGTTAAAAAAATTTCCAGACCTGTTGTTTTGCCAGATTTGATCCAGAGGCAGATCTAATGAAAGGTGTACCTTATCATTAAACCACCTCTCCATCCTATAGTGCTGTACAGCAATGATTATGTTTTGATAGCAACACATGAATGATACAACTCAAACACCAGCTTGGCATTAAATACTGTAACTATTCAGGAACGGTACAATGGAAATAAAAACATTAACATTGTGATGCTTTCTAATCATGAATTAAAAGCAGTTTCCAACAACATTTTGAATTTCCTTCCCAGGCTTACATTTAACATTGTAATCTTCACAACACGTTAAAGGCAGAAGAGGGCTAAAGATCCCATAAAACAGCTAGCATTCCTACTCTCTTTCTTTACAAATTGAACCAATTCAAAAACTAAGGATTCCAATTAACCAAACATTCTCCAACAGCAGGGCTAACTTATCCCATGTTTCATCTCACCCAGCTACACAAGCTTGTCAAAGTGTTGTGCAACTTAAAAAATGTATACCAGTAGCAGCGTACCTATCTGCATCTCTAGGGTTTCACTAGATTTATTTTAAAAACATCGATGAACCTAGGAAGTACACAATACTTCAACACTTTAAAATAAATTCCTTGTAGTCCCCCAAAAGAATCTGCCAATGTGAGCCTTGAAATAGTGGTCCCAACTGGAATTACGGGACCACTTAGCATATTATTTTTCATCACCCTTGGAGTGAAGCTAAATTTCTTTCAGTCAAGCCTAAATTTGTTATGTGCACTGGAACCCCACTAATTAGAAAATTATTACAAACCTGTAAGGAAGCTGTAAGTTAACAGAGAATCACTCCCATATGAATAATGGGGATTTTTATCAACCTGTATCAAGTCCTTACCCTTAGTCAGTCCAAGAATCTGTAATTTTTCATGGCTAGGAAGATTACTTAGAATATAACAAAGGCTGTGATGACAAGCTCACTTCTTGTGAACTTGTCATTAAGCATAAATTCTCTCTTTGCAAACGGGTCACTTTTGTCCTTTTTGTGAAGTATAATTACTTGTTTACTAATTTGTCCTTTTCAAGACAATACTTTCATGTTGTAACTTGAACCTATAAAAGACAATAAAATAACAGGAAGTGAGGGACAAGTTTTTTATTACGTGTACATTTGATGGCAGAACCAGTATTTGTAAGAATGGAAGATTCTGCACAATACTAATCAAAATAAATACCTTGGAGGGTTATTCAAAATTAAAAGAAAAACTTGGTTAGCATCATGCCTTTGTTTCCTTGTATAACTTGTTCAGGCATACAAGCAAGCAGCCACAAAGAAGGAAGCAATGAATGGAGTTGCTAAACATGAATATTTTTCACTTGATCAAAACTTGGTCTTGAAATTGCACAATCCTGAAATTGTGTCATCATATAACAACTAGTATCAATCTGTTGGTTTTGTGCCAAAGTAAATCATGCTGCAAAGACAGGACGGACCAAGACTTTAGACTGGGAAGAGACTAGGTATCAGGAAATTTAGGGGTAGCTATTTATTAAAGAGAGGGAAAGATCATCTTATGTGTGCAAGGTAGACTTGTGAAGTAGCCCGCTGAGGATGTGAAACTCTTAGCTCAACTCAAACAAGTACAAAATGCATTTTGATGAAGGTCCAACTTTTACTTTAACAGCAATGGAGAGCATCCATGAAATTTTCATACATTTTACTCCATTTTATCATCAACATGTGTGTGTGTGAAGTGATTGACTCATTTGGACGAAGTCAACAAAGCCACCCTATGAAGAAAGATTTTCAATTTCAATAATTTGTCCACACAAAATAAAACAATATTCTGTGGATACATCTTCTTAAGTGGCAAATCTTAGATGCAAGATATAGTTTTCTGTTACATGAAAATTCTCATACTGTATTAGTTATGGAGATAAATTCTGCAAATTTTAGCCTAAGCTGACTCGAGCAGGGAACCTAAAAGGGCCCATATTTGAAAGTGGCCTTGTTAGGTGCGTCCACTTTATCACCAGTATACAGTTCACCTGTTCTTGTGTTGATCAAGAATTTTTAAATGCTAGCAATGTGCGTAGGCCTTGGCATGATAATGATTTAATATGAATATTAACATTATGAAGATTATATTGTGTTTCTCAACCTAAAGTTCAAAACACTCCTATTGGGGTTTGTTCTTCATCATGATGATTTGAGACATTCTGTTAAATGGATCCAGCCTATGCCCTCTTCCAAACACTGACCAAAATACTAAAAGATGAGAATGCAACAAAAAGTTAGGCTAGAGAATATTATTCCAGGAAAGTTTCATCCAGTTTGGAACCATGTTTTCTAGGCCTTGTCCTAATGGGTAATTTTTGTCTGCACTGTGATAGGCTAAAAATAATATCCACAGGGGGAACTTTTCAATGTGAGAAAGATATGATTTCCATGTTGAGGATATCAATTCAGTTTGGCATGTGAGGCTATAGGGACTGTGGCAATGTGTTTGAATGCCATTGCAGGGCTCTAAATAACCGGCAGCACCGACAGCCATGGCTTTCAGGCACTTTACTGATGGCCGTGGTACACCTCACTAAATGTCCTATGAAATAAAATAAACCTACAGTCAATTTGCTCATTTTGGCTTTGCCCTTTTTCAAGCTCATTTCGAGCCCTGCCATTGCACTTTTGACTTGCTCAAGTAGACAGAGCTTACACACTATTTTCTTTTGGCCACTTCTGTACACAATAATTGACACTATCAAATTAAGCATGGGAATGAACGCAGACTTAGGTTAGTTCCTCTTAGCCAATCACAGCACAAGTTACATGGATTTAGCAAAGGACAAAAACATGTACATTAATCTGCATCAAGAACTTTCATTCTTTTCCTTTGTTTCACCTTAGATTACCTGTTTGTGAGAAAGATGGCATGGAAAGGTGCACAGGCTACTATCATCTCATGAACATAAATTTCCACCATTTTCCACCATGAACATTTCTGCAAAATGTGAATTTCTTGAAGAAGCAACAGTGATGTCTTTGCAACTAAGTAGTATGAACTAGTGGCAATTCAAAATCAGCCAACTTTTAACCCAAGCTAAGCTTAACCCAACCTGAAAGCATATATACATTTGTTTCAAAATCACGTTTTCTTACAATGGGAGATGAGCCACATGACTTTTTCCACTATCCCTGGCCATAATGTCGGGGGATCTATCACGCCCTTAAATGATGATATTTTCTCACCAAAGTTTTTCCATCATCTCTCTTTCACGCGATACACCTGGAGATAATACTTTTACCCTGGCAAACTTTTTCAAAAAAAGGCAAATTAAAGCCAAAATGCATAAGAACCAAGTCACCAACGTGATATCTGTATGTTAACATGCATTGCCATTGATCACAACACAGGGCCTAATTTTGGCTTCAAATCTCATTTTTTGGACTTTGTAGAAAGTTTATCAATGTATCCACCAATTTTCATTTAAAGGCCTAGCATATCCAATCATATGGCCTACAGTATCCTGTAGGACAAGGCATATTCATTTAGGCCCTATTGAGAATTTGAGGCATAGGCCTACTCAACTTCACAAGTCCTTCTTACAGTACTACTGACAGTAATGTATACAAGTCTGTTTTGCAAATAAAAACATAATTTTTTTCACTCACAATAATTAGGCTAGCCTACAACACAAATTTCCTCACTTGAAATTTAATTTACTTAGCCTAAGGGAGGAAACTAACATTTAAAGGGGAGGAAACTAATTTAGAATTTAATTTAGAATAAGTGCCCGGAAGTGATGTAGCATTACAACTTAAAACTTACAACTCCAAATTAAAATTTCAGTGACATGTCAAGTTCCAAAATAGCGAGGAAGAATCGTAACAATTGTGATAAAAAAGGATGGTCAGTGGGATTTGAATGCTGTACACTGCAAGAATACTAATAACTGTGCCCTAACTGACTGCAAGCCGAGTTGGCGGCTAGCGAATTTAAATACTATAAGTACAGACTAATTTTACATACAGACTAACTCCATTGTGTATATACATGTCTATATGTATGTTATATCTCTATACGTATACGGCATACCCTAGGGTATACGTAACCCTAACCTTATCTCTGTGTGTACCACATATATAACCCTATCCCTGTCCGTATGCGTACCACGTAACCCTACCCCTATCCATGTTAGCCCTTGAACAGTGCTGTGTGTGTTTCTGTTACACTCCTCATCACAGCCCTTGAGCACTGTGTACAAATTTTTCACATCCCCCCGCCATAATGTCTGGGGACCTCTCAGGCTCTCACACCCTCAAATGACAATATTTTCTCACCAAACTTTGTTTATCAACTTGCTTTTGCATATTACATCTGCAGATAATAGTCTTACCCTGTCAAACTTTCTCAAAAAGATGCGGTTTGAAGCCAAATTAAGGCTACGTATTGTGGTCAACGGTAAAGCATGTTAACACTCAGATATCTCGTGGTTGACTTGGCTCTTACGCATACTTATTATACACGTCAATGGTGCTTTTGGAAGTACGTAAATTTATTGCATTTCACATAGCCTATAGCCTATTAAGCCTAGTTCATGTACATGTGTCCATATGGCCAACGCTCATTAAAGAGTGACGACAGTGGCCAAGAAGATTTCCTTACGTTTGTCATGAAAAAGCCTGGAAATCTAGTAGAGGTCTGACGTCATGCTGAAGTAGGCTAGGCCTATATTTAATCGCGGTACACTTAGGCCTCTACATATATCACAAGGGCTGTGATGGAGGAGTGTAATGGGAAACACACAGCACTGTCCAAGGGATATACCCGTATGCCTAGGCCTATTATAACCCTAGGGCCTAGGCCTATCCCTATGGCATGCGAACCACAATACATCACCTCCGGGCACTGATTCTAAATGAGAGCCAACTTTTTGTAGGGGAGGAAACTAACAGACCCCGGCTTCTACACACTACATAGACTGTAACTTGTTTAGTTAGACTGAGCAGGATCAGCCTTTAGGCTACTCTAGTACTATTAACTTCGTACTTAACCTAACGTAGGTCCAAAGTTAGGCCTAGCCTAGGCCTGTATAAAACTAAAAGTATCCTGGGCCTACGTTACTAACCAAATTTGATCAATGGCAACAAAATTTGTTCCAGCCAGTGCCTGTCCCTGATGAGGCCTGTCCATTACACACAGTCTTCCTCAAAAATATCCCTCTTGAACAAGAACAACTAAATTGCCGTAACTTGAAAGGTTAACTGCAAATTCTGTCCTACTTTTCAACAGTCAAGTCAAAAGTTGAGTTCTAGCACCAAGTAAGTTCATACACATTATAGCCTATTATATACCATAACGTACCGCACGCGTGCATGATATGTAATAATGTAGCCTAGCTTCTCGATCGTGAACGTGTTTGCTGCTACTCTGGTTGTCCAGGCAACAAGACGCATCAAAGGTCACACCGCGTATAATATGACAACAATTAATTAACTGTAAATCTACCATTTTGTTCCGGGTATTTTTATTTCTTAAAAGCCATCTGTCGCTTTGATTGTGTCATGTATGAAATTTGACCCTTTCCGCCCGCGATAAAAAAATTAGCACTCAAGCTTTAAACGCATTTCTACGCCAAAATGATAAAATTCGAAATATTCTGTGGGCAATCTACTCTAAACGTTAAAAATAACATTGTGGTTTGCATGATGTCTGTCACATTGCCGTCACTGTCTGCAATAATGGAACGGTCGTGTCTGGTGTCTTGTCTCGTGCCCACATTTACATTTCAGTCGAGCGGCTGTCTGCGGAATTCGTATGGATGATTTTGTATTACGTACAAGTGAATGATAAATGTACCTATATCCACACGTATATATCCCATATCCCAACGTAAATATCCGTACACATATCAAATAGAAGGCACTTTTGCTCTTCCCCTGTATGGTTATTCTCGCTGACGGAAGAAACAACAGTTTGGAATTCTTGAGGATCAGTTGCAATATAATTTAATGGATGTGTAGCGAAAAGTTTGGAGGATATACTTTTTGGTTTTTAACGGGATTAATTGGAATATAACCGTAAATTACGCGCGGAGTTCGACTGTATCGGAAGTTGTGTTGTTCACGCATACAAAGCCCACTAGGCTCAGTGCTTTAAGCCGGGTATATTTTTAATGCCCTTACCAAATAATGTGGTGTGGTCGTGCAAGGGATTTCATTGTGACTACTAGGCCTATTATTGGTGTGTGAAGTAACATGACCGTCTTAACTCGGAGATAAAGTCCAAATGTACTGCGATTTAAACTTCCACACGTCGCCTATGTCGGCGAAAGCAATCAGGTGTGGCAAGGGCGAGTATGGAACGCCACACCGAGTGTTTTCTTTGCATCAGTATTTTTGGTAAGTGTTGACAGCCCATTTGGCCAGGCTATGGCCTATGCCTATTAGCTACAGTCTCGCCTCTAGGCCTACAGGCTACAGTCTCGCCTATCCAGTGTAAGGCTAGCCCTAACTTACTGCTTACGGCCTAACCTAGGCCTAGTACATGCCTAAGTCATAACTAGCCTAGGGCCCACCTGCCCTTGCCTCATGTAATGATTGACATTACCATTCACTAGTAGCCTACTAAGCCTTGTCACTTGGCCTAGGCTATTCAGATTTAATTATCGCCTAGGCCTAGGCATAGCCTAGCCTAAGTGTGGGCTAAACTCAGCCTTAGTAGGCTAGTTCTTGTGCCTCAGCCTTGCTCTGAACTAATTGAACTCATTAATTCATAGGACGTTAAGCTTAATTTCACTAGGGCTAGCACTTGAAAGTGCTGTGTGTTTGCTCAATACCACTAGGTATGTTGTGTGTAAAAGTAACACTCCTCCAAATGGAAACTCCACTCTTCCAGTTTGCCCCCCAAAAGCCAGTTTGCCCTCAAGTTCTTTGGCTAGGCTACTTTCTTTTTCAGTGAAAACTGTTGCAAATAGGCCTACTTGGGCCTAGGCCTATAAAATTTTTCAGGTAATAAAAAGTAGCTTTTATTTTCAGAATGCTGATCAACTTTTTTTTTTTTTTTTGTGCTGTTCAATTTTTGACAAGTTTTTTGTGTTCCAGAATAGTCCTTGCCGTACAAGTTTGTAACAAGCATTAACTTCGAAAACTGTATTTGGAAAATTTTGCAAAAATCAACTGATGTGGTAAAATTGATAGGGCAAAGTGGTAGGTACTCAGGGTAAAACATGATTTGATTTGTTTGCACTTTACAACATGTTAAAGGACAGTACAATCATGAATGAGAGCCACATAAAACAAAACAAAGTTAGAAAGCTAAAATGCGATGAAAAGATGATACAAAACTTCAGCAGAAAGTGCAGGGTGACACAAAAAAGTCTGACCAGCAGACTTATTTCCACTGTGGTACCTTAAAACATATAGGCTACAGTTACAATATAACAGGACATAAAATGTCTTCTGTCTAGCTTCCAGATGGTAGTCTTTCTCTTATATGATTTTAGTAGGCCTTCTTCCAACAAACCTCTTTTCTCAGTCCTTTCCCACAGTATCTCTTCACTGATGACTTGCTTGTTAAGGTGTCCAGGCAATAAGCCCTTTGGCAATCTCGACTGAGCGTGCACAGTGTGAAAAACTGGGGATAAACACTCTGTTGTACCTACCACACATGCAAAGAAAGTGTGTTTTTTTTTAGAACATATTCAAATCATCCCTTTTTAGGTCGGCCAGGAGTGTAAGATACATGTGATCTTACCTGTGGTTTTATGTCTTGAACAACATGAACATTGATGTACATTGCAAGCTGGGAAGGAAAGTGTACCGTAACAGAGACTGCCTATGCAAGACTTGTAATTTATATAATCATGCACAATTTCTGAGTTAAAGAATTTTGGTTCTCCAGACATCAGTCACAGGTTAAAGAAAATTTCCTTCATAGAAAAGTTCTCATTAGAAGTTCAATCTCTTTGACTTTGACCGATAAGTTTGGACAGTGTTACAGTAAATTGTGGAAGCCAAGAAAACAGTTATTACAAGCCCATGTATCCATCAGAAAATATCCGTGGACTTGATCTGTGGTACTATATGGTACAGCAAAACCCAATTTTCCAATACGTCTATTGTGGTTCATCTCCCTTTCATCCCACAATTACCCACGACAACCATAATTGAGAAAAGGCATATTCTGGATATCTGTTCTTTAAGAAAAAGCCTTAATAACATTTAGAGAGTTGTTTCTAGGCTATGGAGCTTTTTAATTTAAGGATGCTTTTCCCTTTCAACCCTTCCTTATGAAAGAGCAATGTGTAGTAGATTTTAGTGCTCAACCTGAATCCTCTTGCGAAGGAACATTAGGGTGTGGGGTTTTGCCCCACTCAGTTATGGCCAGGATATTGGCCTAGTTAACAGCAACACCAGGATGTGTAGTAGTTTGTAGTACAGCTTACAGGTGTACATGTCTGATAGTGTAAACAACAGAAAATGGAGATATTCCTACAAGTGCTTGAAAGGTCTTCTTAAAACTACTCAGTCGTTAATCATTTTTTTCAGGTTAATGACTAGCAGACACTTTAAAATTCTGCAAACATTGGCCTAATGCAATTATAAGCCTGAGTTCTCTTTATTAATTTAATGGAATAATAAAACATTGGAATTTCTGCCTACAAACATTTTAGATGCACCAACTTCAAACTAAAGATTCGGAGCAAAGATTTTTTAAGAAGCATTGCTTAAAAGCAATGTCTGTCAGTTTTGGAGGTGCAGGGCCTTTTTAAGATACATGCTGGGGGGCCATGCCCCCCAGTCCCATACAGTTAGATGAGGTTTTACGGCCCATTTTCTAACCAACTGGTTTAAGTCGAGCCGGCCACAGGCTTTTTTCCAGTTGTGGCTCACTGGCTTGTTTTCCCTACTCCATTGCTTATGCTCAGTCCCATACAAAGCCCCCCACTCAGCTCATGTGGCCTCCCCCAGTATGGTCCCTTTTGCGGGAAATTTTGATTTCAAACGTGTAAACATTGCCCAATTTTATGCTGACAGGATAGGTGAAAGTACTAAACTACTTCACTCAGTGAAGAAAATAAGCATATGTGGCACCAGACTCCATGCAAGGACACCTAATTTTTCAAAAATTTCCAAAGTTGATGCCTATTGCCTATTTTTTTTTTAGTTCCTAAAAATATGTCAATTTTTTAATACAAGTTTAACTCCAAAAGGTAGCTTATATGGCACCACATTGCATGTAAGGACACCCAATTTTTCAAAAATTTCCAAAGAGGAGGGGGAACCCCTCCCCTTAGACCCCTCTCCCAGGCCAGCGATCACACAACACATTGCATGGCCCATGAGAATGTCACTAATGGACAGGCATTTTTCTGAAAAATTTCTTGGTAAAGTACGCACCAATCAATGGTGGCTCTCCGTGTAGATGGTCCCTTTGGTCAAATGGTCCCCCCACTAATTCTTAAAAAAGACCCTGTGGAGGTGACTTGCCTAGATTATAGTATGTAACTACAGAGGCATTTACTCCTAAGTTAGCTACTGGTTCCTCAAGTGTTGAAATGACCTATGGCCGTCAACATCTTACATCGATCTGGATGTGATGTGAGGTGATGTGATGTACCATGTTGCCTAGCTTTTGGCTTTTATTGGCACTTTGCCATACTCAGTTATGATGAAATTACGAGCAAGGGGAATAGATGGAAGGTTCACTAGACAGACGATCCTAACTGTAGAGACAAGAGTTTTCCGTTTTCTAAAAGCTAAATTCCATTTTGTAATGCCATTTTCCTGTTACTTTCGTTGAAATACTAGTACTTACCAAAACATCAAATTCCATATTCTAATTTTACAAATCGAAAACTCTTGTCTCTACCTAACTGTAACCCATATTTTAACTTTATAAATTGTTTGTGTTTACAATAGGGAAATTCATAAAATTGCTGTTTTAACAATATTGGCATTTGTTTAAGCAGTATATCTAAACAAAAGACAAATAAAGATTGCTCACAGAAATAAATCTGCCAAATATTGTTCGATGATGGTAAAAATAATGAGAAAAGTGCAAATAGGTAACAATCATTATTCCATTCAGTCCTACTCTTGGTTGAACAATTATCCAGTATGAGAGCACCAATATATGAATATGCAATAGGCCTAAGCCAACACACCATAACAAACCTGGCAGTATCCAAGTACATATCAGGGAACAAGTACTGTACATAGTACACATTAGCCTATAGCTATGTACATTTATATCTTTAACTTAAGTACATGGGCTGTCTTGCAAATTAATAGTTCCCACTAAAAGTGATAAAATCAAAGGAATTAATTTTCATTGAAGTCCACCTGACCAATTTTGGACCAGACTACAGCCATCATGGGGGGGGGGGGTTGTCCATAACACATACGGTAACAAAGGGACTAGATACCAGCTACCAGACCTCCTAACCCATGGAAGAATCAGAGAGCTTGAAGATAAAGCACTACACAGGCATTAAACTGTACCATATGTAAAAAAAAGGGCAGTAAAATTTTTGCAACGTGTGAGGCTTCATGATCACCCAAGAGTGTTGGCTGGGGATGAGGTGTTCCAACTTAGTGACTATTTAAATTTAATTAACCTTCAACATTTACAGTGAAATGCACTGTAAAGCTCCTAAACTGCTGTCCCGGCTGAGCCTGCTAAATTGAAATATTGGATCATGAATTTACTGTACTTCTATGGATACGAATATGTCAACTCGTAATCAGAGGGTACACATGTGCAAAGTGTTGCATTATTGGTTCATGCAAACCTGTATATAATACCCAATTCTGGCTACCTGTTCACAGAATTGCATTCATTAGCCTTCTGCCTCATTATGTAGTTTAGCCAGTGAAGTTTATTCCTACTACAATTACTAAACCCTAGACCCTGCATTATTATGTGAAAATTGTTGTTGACCAGCAATATTGTTGACAGTTTATTCATTAGGATACAAGTAGAAATCCTATGTGCTGAGGCTTTATGCCAGGTTCATGCTTTGCTCATCTTTAAATCAACTTCCTTCTTTCTCAGGAGTTTGGGTGGCCATTGTTAAATCAATAACTTGCGCCATGAATAGACCTATTAGGAGTGTCTGTACATGGTTTAGTAGCAAGAAAAAAGGCCTTGGGTAGTAACCTTCACTTTAGGTATGGGCTGCGTAAAATGATTGACCTGTCCGACACAAATGCAAAGTTGGCTACTTAACTGGTTCGACCAAGGGTGCTTCAGACCGGCGTGCAACCGACTCGGTCTGCTTGGCAACCAACTTCAAATGCAAGCCAAATGCCAAATGGGAGGAAAACGGGAGTACCTGGAGAAAATCCCATGGCATGTCCATTGAGCAGGATACAAACCCGCACACATGTGAAACACATTGGTGCACAGCAGCTGGAATATTTCACTCTGCCACTCAACCGATTGACCTTTCACCATCATGCCCGTTTTGTACAGTATATTCTCATCACTTTGATTTGCAGTGTTGAACAGCATACAATGTCCAATTCATACATTTTAGTCATAGGAACAAGCCATGGTTTAGTTTCATGAACGTGTGCATACATGCCTTGTGTGTATTATATATTGTCTGAGCTTTGACCGATTGTGTGGCAGTGCCCTCATGAATTGTGTTAGGTACGCAAAATGGTACTGTAATTGTCAGTGTGGCAGTGCCCTCATAAATTGTGTTAGGTACGCAAAATGGTACTGTAATTGTAAGTGTGGCAGTGCCCTCATGAATTGTGTTAGGGTGCTTATATAACATGGATATTATGGTGAAACTTTTGGTGGACTTGATAGTTTGCTTTTGATTAAAAAATCCATGGGTAATGCGCACCGAGATGGTCTACATAATATCACCATCTCCAGAGGACTGCACAAAATGTCGCAGAACTTCTTTGCATATTCATATTAGAACTGAGATAGGTGTGGTTATAGCTGGTTATTGTGAGAACTGTTTTTTTATCAAAACAGTGTAAATTTTCACAGTTTCATGTAGTTTAAGTTTTTAAACTTAACCATTCTCACTGTCATATTTAGTCAGAAAATTTTGTCAACGAACATCATAATTCAATTCAGTTCACATTATAGGTCAGTCTTGTGTGTGCACTAAGTTTGATGTCCAAAATGGTGGTACAGGTAAAATCCAGCCCATTGTAACATCATGTGAAGAACCTCTATACTTCATAAACTACAACAGTGTGCTGCATTGTACATTCCCATACAGTTTGAGCCTTGTGCATAGACAACTGTACTTTCCCACACTAGAAAAGAATGCACTGCATTCATAGCATGTATAACTTATTCTACCACCTCTAGCCATCCGTTATTGAGAATCCTACATTCTGATTGGTTAAACACTGACCTGTTATTCTGTAACACACGGTCAGTAAATGTAAAGACTGATAAAAATGAAGTTTTTCGCACATTTTCGGTGGTAGAATAGGAATAAACCACATTTGTCGGACTATTATTGTCTCATAAACCATCTCGACTCCGCAAATTTGGCAAAATAACGGACTCGGCTTCGCTTCGTCCGTTATTTTGTCAAATTTGGAGTCTCAGTGGTTTATTCACCAATAATAGTTCGCCAAATGCGATTTATTCCTTAAATATGTGCTGCTATTGAAATTAACTCATTGGGGACATGCCTTCCTGAGTAAATGTTTATTACATCATTATACACAGTTTACAGTACAATGTGTACAGATGATTGAAGATGTGTCTGTGATGGCTGTTAGTTTTTTACTTCCAAATTTTTGCTTCCATCAAAACATGTAGGATATTTCCTGCCATCACTTGAACAGAAAGCTCAGGGTGCATATACTGTAAGGAAGAGAAAATGGTACCAGCTACTGTCAGGGCTTTCATTTATCGTTTTTACCAAATGGTTCTTGACTGCTAGTCAACATAGTAAAGGGGTATGTCACTCATAATTTTCAAATACTTGACTGTCAGCCAGAATTTTTGAAGTATTTGTTTGAATCCTATCATTGTAAAAAGTTGAAGGTAAATTATTTGATAACAATAATGTAGAAAGGGCTAGTTGGTCCTTCAACCTAGGTTACAGTAAGCCTTCTTAAATTGGGATCCACAAGGGTTCCTAGCTCATGGTATCCAGGGGCCAAATAGGAAATCAGTGTGCCAAAAAGGAATATTTAAAGTAAAGCAATGGGAGGACAAAAAACCTACAATACATAGTTGATCACCTCAATGGTAATAACCCAGGGAAAACATGATTTCTTTCAATTTTCTGCAACACTTGACAATAGAGAGAAGAAAAAATAATTTTGTACCATAGAAGTTTACAATGTAACACAGGAAGTGCTGAGAAAGAAAGCAGCTTATCCATCGTTTCCACCCCACCCCCTCATCAAACAAGTAGTACTCTGCATTTTATTAGTACTATAGTACCCATCTGTTTGTTAGTTTTTCTAGTTAGAAGGGCTTAAATTGGCACTCAAGCCCTGATAAGTCAGGCGGGCCTTTATTGAAGTCTTTTACTGTACGTGACTGGTGATTTTCAGGGAATTGACAGTGTAAGCAATCTATTTATAGGTGACATTGTGACCTTTATCAGTGCAATGATGTGTACTGATGTCAGGAATGATGTTATCATGTAAGTTTCAGATTTGCTACTGTACCTCCTCAGAACACACTTCACAGGCATTAATTGTGGCATGTGCTGTTTAAAGCATAGGCTATAGGCCAAGTAACTTCCTACTGCAGCATTATGCATAGACTGTGTAACACAGCTTGCCGCATGCATTAAGTTGTATAAAAAATATTTTCTATTGTTTACATGAACATGGAAATTCAAGAAATTGAATAAAAAACAAGGGGATATATATATATATATATATATATTTGTCTAATTCCCCACTTAGGGCGAAAGAAGTTGAAAAGTCGACCGTAGGGCGAAAAAAAAAAATACAGCGAAAAAACGGATTCCCCTTAACATTTTCACACTATTTATATAGGAATACGTAAATATGTGGTAACGTCCTTTTACAGACTCAATCTATATGCTATTACTTCAAAGTCGACGAATTTACGGACACGGATCTGTTTACACGCAGGGATGGCAGGCTATTGAAATAATGTTGATTATATCTTGAGGACGTTGGGGGGAAATATATGCTTGTGTATTTTATTTTTTTTCGCCTTAAGGTAGGAAGATATAAAGACTTTCGCCTTAAGGGGGGAACACTGTACATATATATATACAGTGTTCGATTTTTCACGGTAGTCCTGTCGCCCGGGACAACCAGAAATGCTGCAGGACTACCAGATATGCAAAAACAGGCATGTAAGGTTGTCCGTCAGGACAATCAAATCTTTTGAGGACATTGATGTTTACATTAGCAGGGCAGTGAATTGCACAAGCAAGGAACTTTAAAAATCCGATCACAAAATTTCATTTGCAAAATGCAGTGATCGGGCATGTTCACTACAACTTCCCACACAGTCATCTCGAAATGTGGACTGCACTTAAGCCAAAAAAATGTGCCCCATACAAACTCTAGTAGAAGGCCTGGACTGTACACTGAGGAGCTGAATTTCTTCATGCAAGCTACAAATTCGTAGTGCTGGTGATGTTGTTGTATCACTTGTTCTTTGAATCCCGAGCTGTTTAATTTTTTTAACCAGCAATACGAACTTATAACTTTTATGTCCACATTTTATATGAATGTACGCCACGTTGTCTTCATAAGAAACTTAGCTACGCAGGCAGTCCTTTACACTCACACGTAAAGAATGCAGAACTTACAAAGAGACTAACTTTCGATCCTGATTT
>WURT03000026.1:1242950-1272757 GCA_009936505.3 Holothuria glaberrima
ACAGTCATTCCTCTTGATGAAATGTATCCACATGCTAAGTATGGAGATTATCCATGCTTCCTACCTTGAGATATTGTATTAACAAGGTTTTCAGAGTTTGACCTCTGGTGACCTCAGATGACCTTTAACCTCCACCAAAAACAATAGGGATCTTCCTCTCAATATGAGGCATCCATTTACCAAGGATAAGAAATGTCGGAGTTTCTCTTCTTGAGATATCGTGTTAACGAGCTAGGTGTCACAAACACACACACATACACACATACGCACATACACACATACACACATATACATACATACATACATACACACGCCAGCATGACCGCATAGGTTTCTCTTTCATCGAAACCAAAAAGGGGGTTTGACATTACTGAAGTACAATGGAAGACGGGAAGGTTTGAAATTTTTGCTGTAGCAGCTAGCTCGACCTACACACATACTTCGCATCACAATCATGGTTTTCGACATCGGTCATTGGGTATAAGGAGATTCGTTTTGAAAACTAAATATTGTCTTGAAGTAATTCTCTTAAGTTGGACTAAAAATACTGAATGCAGTGACGATCATTGTAGCAAGAAAACAAAACATTAACTCAAAGGGTATTCATGTGTGAGAAAAAAAATCGCGGAACTAGTCAGATAATACAACATGCATTGCTTAAATATTTACAATGGAATATTTAGTACCGAATATGGGAAAATACGATTTCTCTGATCTAAGATTTGAAGTGTGAGGCTAGAGTACAATTTCTCACTGGCTGATGTATCTGAAGATAAAATAGAACTTGGCCCACATACATACCACCTACAGTCATACATTTTGACAGGTTTTCTATTCTGAATCTGGCACACGGTCTAAT
Source organism: Holothuria glaberrima (assembly GCA_009936505.3). Classification (NCBI taxonomy): domain Eukaryota; kingdom Metazoa; phylum Echinodermata; class Holothuroidea; order Aspidochirotida; family Holothuriidae; genus Holothuria; species Holothuria glaberrima. The sequence continues at coordinate 1,243,810 of WURT03000026.1, forward strand.
GATTTTCTTAGTTTTATTGTCCATTATCCAATAGTTACCTAGTGAACGCCATTGGGCTTCATTTCCTCGGGGCACGGTTACCACTGCTGTGACACAGTCAGATGCATGTAGCGAAACAGATAAATACATTCCATCTCGACGGCCCTTATCTCTAGCTGTAGATAAAACAGCCAACAAATAACGACGAGTCATTGGTACCCATCGTAAATTTATTGACCGGCAATCCAACTGAAAGCCTTTTAATGTAAGACTGGCTATGATGTTCTTATTAGACGTGCAGCGGTTATAGATAAATGGCATCATGTGTACACCTTACTAGAGTAGGGCTATCTGCTTGTAAACTGGTAAAGAGAGCGATAGCACGAATTTACAACTATACGTTTATGAGCCTAAAATAGCTCGCATGACCCCCTTGTCTGGATGTCCACTCGAGGTGTATTAGTTTACGAGATTAAGGTTACTGAAGAATGGTTTTTGCCATATTGTGATCCAATTAGAGCATCGCTTATGAGACATTTAGTGCTATTTCATCCAGTCAAACTAAACTTAAATTTTGCTACTTTCAATGACAGATTGTCCTGGTCACGAAGATGCAATTAAGTGGTGATGGAGATATATATTCCTGCAACGTTAAAAAGTACAATAGTGACAAGCAATGTATATTTTAAAACACCGTAACAAAGATTCTGGTATTTTCTACTCTTTTTTATTTGGGGAAAGGGCCCATTTCTTTAACATGTGAAAGTAAAGTATCGTTTTTTACTTCCAACTTAACTTTGATTTTTTTCATTCATTTATTTTTTCGGTCTGTTTATAATGTTCGACTAAACCGGTAACTGATAAATCTGACTTGAAGTGTATACGCACAACTTCATGAATATAATTCTAAAAGTTAAATGAGTTTAAGTGAAACTTGATTTAATCTTAGATAATGAAGACCACATCAGGCTAATCAAGGACCATTGCCTACCATACGTAGCAGACTGGTGCATATATCCTTGTTCAGTCATATCATGTGAAGCCGTAAAGGGGGTCCTGAATAAACCGAGTCCGCTCCTCGGGGTACAAGGACCACTGTATCGTTAATAATCATCTACACCATGGGCAGCCATTTAAAGTCACCATCCGAAAGTTCGACGGACGAGAGTTTATTTTCAACCTTTGGCCAGGAAGTTGCTTTAACCACTTTTCCACTGTCTGACAGCTTGTCGATTGTAACAAGTAAAAGTAATATTGATAACATCTTTCTCTTTTTTCAATGGCACTGATATTTGGTATTGAAATCTGTGAGGACAAAGTTAGACCCACGTCTTTTCTGCTAACATCAAGAGCGTCAATTCTGATGAAGGGAGATGAGTTAGGCCGGAGGCAAATGACTGACCTGCTGACCATGGGTGCAATGGAATACGAAAGCTGTAGATGAATGGATGTGGACTTTGTCCCCCAACCTTCAAAATTGGCCTGGGACTGATAGAAGTCCATGCTATCTGTATACATGTACCTTGTAGCACATTTTAAAGTGGCTATTGCATCACCCTAGACATATTTAGAAACATCTGCGTATCTCTTTTTACAATAGCAGTAGACAAGTGACTTTGGTTGACATAAATCCAGACAATAACTTCCAGACATAAATTCAAACAATAACTTCATTTCGATTGGTCATTGAGCTTGTTCAGATCAGTGAAACAGTACATTGTGTAGCTCATTGCATCCATACATGTCAGATTACACTAGGATTATAATTACACATATAGAAGGCTAGTGTACTCTGCAGATTATGACCTTGTGGACTTTAAACAAAGTACACGATACTGCATGTAACCTTGTCTGGGAGGTGCAGTAGATACGTGTTTTTTTTTTTTTTTTTCGTCTTTTTCTTTAAAGGGAAAATGCAGTCACCCCAATCAGAGTTAGCATACCCGTCACTCTATTTTATGAATGGCCTATTTTGAATATATGGCAACATTTTGTTAGTGAATTGTGAAATTCAAAGAGAATTTCCCCTTGCTTTACCTATTGTTTGTAATAGTTATGTTCAAAATGTCTTCGGAGGTGCTTGTAATGCAATAAGAAAAGATTTGCTAGAGTTTGCTGATTTTTCAAAGCAAGTGTTGGGGCGACTGCCTATTGCCTTTAATTGGAGGAAGATCTAGACGTTAACTTACTCGAAGAATTTTAACTTTATAGGAAGTAATAAGTTTCCCTTTGAAATTATCTGAAATTCCCTTTAAGCCTATTCAAGGATTAAGGATAATGAATATCCAGAATGAATGTAGGATCAAATCAGTGAACAGATTTTAAAAAGCTGTAATAATTTAGAAACAATGAAACTTGAATTTGTGGCGTTTAAACAGTGGAACTAAGAGAAATTACATCATCATTGCTGGTGTTTTGTATTTACCTTTTATTCATTCATACAAATTTGAATGAGGTGGGACTTGATAATAATTCCATTTTTTTTTCAAATTTGGTAAAAATAAAATCTTTAAAGCTATATGCAGGTTTTCTCTGGCAGTTCAAGTTCAAAATTTTCTGAAGGAAGTCATTGCCTATGCAAAATAATGTGTCGTATTGCACAGTGTCGGCACTTCTTTTGTTAATCCTATCTTAAATATATCTTAATTATACTTATCAGATAGCTTACAGCTTTTGTGATATTGACATTTTTCAAGGCCACAGTTCTAACTTTTAAAATAAATATCTCAGGACACGCAAATGTTTGAACTGTTCTTGAAATGAACGTTGAAAAAACAGGATAAAATGACTCATTTTGCCAGTTCCTCTCTCGAAATCTCAAATTTGCATATTTAGCTCATGTTCATTCATTATATACGTGTGAAATAGAAATAACCCTGTAAAAATAGTCAATGTTTGATGGATTTTGATTCGAATGGTAGCTGTTTTCTAGGTTTTAAATGCTTAAACATCACATATCGAACTATGTAATTTTTGTGTCAATTGACATCTTCTCGTAAACTGGCCTATTAACCTGACCACCTGTTTCGCCCTACGTGAGTTTTAAGTAAAAATTGTTAATACTAAAGAGGTGTTTCTAAATGACGATGTCCATCAGTCTAATATGTAAGCTTTAAGGGCAACTACCCATGCGTCAACCCTGTATTTTAAAGGGGGCCTACCCATAGGTCTATACTGTAACTTATAAAGGAAACGTAGGCTACTATCTAAAGTTAAAACCAAAAGATACCGTATTTATGCTAGGTTGAAAAATGAAAATCATTATTGAGTCAGTCCAACTGTAATACGTTTTTGTTGTTTAAGACTTATATGTCCCTTTAAAGGCACACTCTCTCGCATAGTTTCCTAACATCTTGAAAAATTTGCATACTTAACAAGGTAGCATGGACATAGGTTGGCCCATAAACACCCTCTTTACCTGGTTTTAGTGATCTATGTTGTGTACTGAAATTGGTATAGGAGTTTTGCTAATGGAGAAGATGGGTCACCGTTAAACGTTTACTGATTTGCTAGACGGAAAGAAATGCCTCCTTGAATCTAAGTAAACCCATATTTTGAGGAATTGCTATAACGATTTACAGCGAAATACGATCATGATTTTACAACAAACAGGCCATTTGTGTTTGAATATTCATACCATTAATACCTCTAAGCAGGGAGTTGCACAAAGTCTTCAATGAATATGATAAAGCAATATGTTACATCCGTAGAACCACTAGACCATATTCCATCGATTAAATATTAAACAGAATATATTTCCTAATCGTTTTTTTTTAAATTTTGTCTTACATATTGATATCTTTAGAGACAGATTAAGAGTGTTCCTTTGAGTCATTACTGCAATGGAATACAGCGAATAATAACAGTAGCACAGATATAAATTGGTGACGAACCGTAGTAAGCCCACCCTTGTGCCTTAAATAAATATCCTTTTGAATGGTTCTAAATTTTTCTTCCCTAACTTTCACCAGCCTAGCATGCATGGTATTGAATATCGTGAATGTTACCATCAAACGGTTTATTTATTGGCACCAATGAGTAGTGGTACCTTCCGGATGATACCAAGGTTCGATCAAGGGGTGTAAAGTGGGAGTTTCAAGAAGTCTAGGCTGACACTTTCTTTTCGTTGCAAAATATGCACTAACTTACCTATAAAGTCATACACTCGGGGACAGGTGAAAGGGCAAGGTTGGATAGGCAGATAGGAAGGGGCAAGTCTTCGATCGGTGAAAAGTGAAACAGCTTATCCACATGTGATTTACAAATAAATGATGATGTATTATCTTCGAATTGAGGAACATCTACTGGGGCAAAAATTCAATTCAATTTTTTTTTGGCAATTCAGATTTATATTTGATATTTCTACAACGTTATACGTATGAAAGCTTACACAGTATAATGACACTCTCATGCATGGAGAACTAAATGAAAGGAACTCCATAGTGTTAACAAATATAATGATCATGAGAAAACATCAATACTAAATATACTGGATATCAATAAAGAACAAAAGACTGATCCCACAAAGAAACTAACGACATATAAAGAGTACACGATAAACAACACAAAGACCGACGAAAACGGGAAGGGACAAGAAAAGTCAAAAAAGAAGGAACTAGTAGGTAAGAAATCGGAAATGGTGACCTATGGCTGGAAAAACAAATAATTAATAAAATGTGCAGGACACGCGACTGACGGTACCTAAATTTATGATATAGCACATTCAATTCAAACACTTTAAAAAATGGAGCAAGCTAAACTCAGGGGTTATCTTGTTTACTCATCATTTTCACAGTCGTGCAAAACAAAGACTACTCTTCGGAGCCCTTCCCCCTATCAGAGTGTTCTTTGAAAAAATGTTAAAAATGATAATTCTCTGCAAAAGGTCACAATTATTAACCATATTTTGGAAAGTGTACGTGGGTCTTGACCAGCTTCCACCTAAAGTACTTTTTGCAAGCTTATGAAAATGGAAAAATGTACGATCCCTAAATAGACTTAATCACACGTGGATCATATTGAAAGCAATGTATTGTCATTAAGGTTACAAGAGTAATGTTGTCGTTTCCCACGCTCGATCTCTGTAAATAAGATGGTGATTTGGTATACACAGTCACTCACGGCGAGTTAAAATCTAGACGACTTCATCACAGAATCCTTTATATTATCCTCTTCGATAGGCTATAGGCCGATATTCGAGAAAAGATGATTTCACGTAAGGAAGTCAACGTTATTGATTCTGATACAATCGACCTTATTTTAGTTCGTTTAGCTAAAGAAACTTTTTCTTTTTACATACCAAACTGTTCAACTTGCAACAAAGGTTGGACTCACTACTCTCAAGCTGCCGCTGATGTCTCCTTGGTATAACAAGGTTTCTAATAGAGCTCAGTGGTTTTGGAATCTCCATAAAATGGCCACAAATGGTCGCAAAAGACAACTCCGGTAATGGGTGAAAGTGAATTCTACATCAATCTTGTTCATTTCGCAACTCATAAATGTTGCACATTACGGCTCCCTGCAACAATCGAACGATCCTTAGAAAGTACAAAGATGTCGACATGGAGATAAGGGGTGGATGTTATTTCGTTGCGACTCTAGGTTAATAGGGAAGGTTAGAGTTCAAAGAGGAAGGGGATGCAAACAAGACATGAATGCAGTTTTCATTGCAATAAAGTTTTACGAGGCAGTCGTGACTTCCAGGCTGACGGACAAATCATAATAGCCTCTCGTTGTTTCTTTAATTTCTCTGCTAATAACGGCTCGTGCGTGAGCCGACGACATATTGCCTTATGGTGGTTCACATCGTTACGATCGCTAAGTGGTGGATCAGTGCATGCGTTGCACAGCAAATGGCTGATAACAGGAGTCAGTTCAGTGATAGACCACGTCAAAATAACACGAAAACAACGTGACTGACACGCCAGGCACGTCCTCAGCTCTTCAACGCTTCAAACATTGACACTTGGCAGCTTGAGAATCCAAGAGCTATATATATATATATATATATATATATATATATATATATATATACATTCGTAGACTATACCACTACAGGAGGAGGGGTGATAGCAGTGGAAGCGATGACTTGTATAAACATTTATTTACTTTTAACAAGTTTGCAAACCACTGGGATTCAAATATTGCCATAGTATTTCTTGGTGTTTTTTTTTTTCGATGAATATTCAGGGAGGGGAGAAATTTCGCCAAGTTCAAAAATGAAAACGTGTGGATAGGCTACTAATGCATTCGATATCTAAATGATTTTCTTCACAGATCTGCCCATGCTGTGAAGACATTATTTACATAAATCTTATGCATTTAATATTTTGTACAGTCACGGCAGCTGGAAAAAATATAACACAACCTACTGGCACATACACACGTTAACATAGACCTATCGTAACTTGACTGCAAAATCTTTGGAATAATGAGCATGCTAGGTGGTATGAAAGGAAATTGACTGAAAGCCAATTTAATTGAGATCTATATTTTTGGAAATAACAGCTGTTTAAAGTTTGCGATTGCCAATGACACCATATCAGCTTGCATGTTGCTGTCGAACATTCAGTCAGTGCACTAGATGCTGTTCAATTTAATACAAATGCAGCAATAAAATCTTTGAATTTATCTATGGGTTCAGAAGTTACATGTACGCATTGTTTCAGCTTAGTTAACTACACCTTTGTTATGAGAAAAAACCGTAACCTTTCAATGAACGGATGTGCAGGGACAATTACTAACAAAATATCTCAAGCCATTAGTAATTATTTAATTCCCATACATTTCCTGCTGCATGTTGATAGACACGTTATGTGCACGCATCTCTGCCCTGGCAAATGATATAAATAGAGGCAGCATAAGAGAAATCTGTTTTGAAATGTTGTTTCATCCTTGTTTATAGTATAGACTGTTCATTACATATCAACTGTCCAAACTGATGAATATACTGCATGATATCACGCAGTTGGGTTATGCATGTGAATGAGTACATAACCCAACTTTATGATGCTACATAAAGTCTACACACCGTATAAAATATTCCTTTATCTGCTGGTGACTTGCTTACGTAAGAATTGCTTTTATTGTTGCCCTACCCTTCTGTCATATTTTATCATTTCACAGCATACATACGACTTTTCACATTTTTGCCTGATTCATCCGTGGATTTTATGGATTTCGTCTGTCAGTGGTAATCTCGAAAGCTTGATGCCAACAGAAATCAGATTTGTGGGGCCCTAATCAAGAAATACAATGACCTCCCACCTCATCGACAGACCATCAAAGCTGTATGGAATTTTCGATCTTGACACCAAACAGGGGATTATGCTCCTTCCAATCCTTTTTTCGCTGTAAGACAGTAACTCCAAACATTATCGGGGTAGTCTGCGTCATATTTTTCTCAGTCTTGACAGGTTGGAGCAATATCAGATGGGTGACACTGGAACTTTGTACCCGCGAAGGTGACCGACGTCTTCCATCAAGAAAAAGAGGGCGAAAAACCACTGACCACTGATGGGATGGCTGCAATGCATAGAAGTGACCAGCAACTGACAACATTAAAGTTTCTGATGATAAATTTCAGAGAAAAAATGCTGAGAGGTTTAACTTGTCCCCTATCAGACTTTATTTTAACCTAATCGACGAACTTTGACCTTTTTATATTCTTCGGTACTGGATACTGTATCATAAACTGTGAGAGGCCTGTAAAGTGTAACGTGTACTTAAAATTGCTCCTCCTTTCTCAGAAATCGCTCACCGTGGTTTAGGTGAACATACTAGGGTCTTAAGGCCTACGTCTTCTTAATTACCATAGCAGGTACCAAACTTAAGAAGAAGGAAAAAACTGACATTTTCGACTGATTCCCCTAAACCTGAGAAGGCAGATCGGGTAAGGATTAAAGTGTTACGTCCCTTTGGGATCTCTATAATGACACCTATAGTGTATGAAGTGTGGTCAGGAGTGGTAGCTCCTATAGCCGAAAATGATTTCAGGACAAAACACTGTCAAACTCTGGGCAATAACACTTTATTTTCAGGTCAAAATTCATGTATCGATTATTGCCAATCACCAAAATATTTAGACAAACACATAAGGCTCTTTTTGAAACGCTTTACTATACGCCTATAATAAGGCACATGTAAAGGTCGTAAACAGGTTATGAAGGGAAGCTATCAAAATCAGTTATTAAGCCCACATACATAATGAATTTTGATGCACAAAAACATGGGGGCTGATGTACTGAGTATTATTTACGGTTGATTACATAGCCTTGTGACTAACTGGATTAAAAATAATTTCTGGGATGTCCTACTCGTCGATTTGAGAGTACAGCATCATACACAGTCCATGCAACTACGACAGGACTCCTAAAGTATATTCACAAAATAATGGCCGTTTGTTTATACCACAACCCTAAAACTATATTTTATAGCATGCCTGCTTCGCCGGTAATTAAAGGACCTGTTTCAACTCCCTGCTATGACTGTATAAGCATGGAGCTGTACAAGCAGATAGATATAACTTGCATAGGGAGTTGCTATTTGACATTTTGCTGCACAACGTGAAGATTTGCAGTTCTTCCGATATCCCAACCACACATGTACCCCGCGGAGCGGATTCTGTTTGCTCAGCACCTTAGCTTCGGTAGAGATATGACTGTACAAGGAATGTGTCGTATAGCCTGCTACGTAGACAAACTCATATGAAGATTACACCAATCGCAGTTTCGCCGGGTAAGCAATTAAACAGAATACATTTGGACTTTTAAATTGTGAAATAGTTACACGTCATCAATATTTCCTTACGGAAATAATTACATTGCACGTTGTGAGTCAAAGGAGTACGGTAGATAATACAATCTTTTCAATTATGAATGTATTACATTAGCACATTACAAAACAAACTAACCTTAACAGCATTGACATTATATGACGTTTTCAAACGTACCTGCGATTTCTTTGTTAAAGAAGAAAATTTGCCAAACAATTTCTGGTATTATTCAGTATTATTAGTATGCTTCATTTTCCTTCATGCCATGGAATGTTTTGAATTGAAATGTCAAAAAAGCAGCCTCAAATATTTTAGGGATGAAAAAGCAAGCGAAAGTTTTTTTAAGACGGTCTTTAAATAAGAAACGATTCTAATGAAACATCAAATTATACCGCGGCAGCAGATATACTCTAAAACAGTTACGTAAAAGTTTCAAAACACTGGGCAAGTATGTGGATATGCTCAACATTGGAAGTTTGCTCAGCAACGTAGGTAAGAAAACGTATTCGACAAACATCTTGACACTTAAGTTGGTACACTAAACAACATCTTAGAAAACGTATTAATCAACAATTGATAGACAAACGTCTACCAACTTTCAGTACTTTCACATATAAATACCCAGTGATAGTACAATTTTATCCAAATCTTTTCAGAGTTTATGTTTCTATAGAGCTTATGCATATGACGTCAAGGAGCAGAAATTGCTCCCTCGTTTGGAGGCAAGAGCGTATCATTGTAAGTTGCACCAACAAATGCAGACAACCGATTTGCCAAACTATCGAATATGCGCGTAAGTTTTCTACACGCGCATGCGAAGTCTACTATCCTACAATTGCGCGCAAGCCATGTGCTTTATTGTTTTGCCTCCAAAATGACGTCAAGTGACGTCAATGCACAGGTCTATTATAAAATCGTAGACGTGATTCAAGTCATCACTGTTGCTTTTCAAACTATTACGTAGACTGCAAATGGCTCCATCTTTGTTTCATCCGTACCCTTTCCTAGGTTTGTTTTTCCCACGCTCTAAAAAGTAGTTGGGTAAAACTTCAACAAAACTGGGGTATGAATGTGAACATAGTATATTGGGGAAAAGTTAGCTCTACAACTTACGTGGCAATATTATTGACCTAATAACTTTGCCACTTGAGTCGAAAGCTCTTGTTAAAACCAGTAATCAACAGTTGTTGGTCAGAATCTACTCAATTTTAGTATTTTCACATGACACAACGGTGTTGGAGAAAATGTGACCATTTTTAGAGTGAACGAGTTACTGCGGAGTCCACTATAACTCAATTTTTACTACTGTTTCGGTCTTTAAAAGTTATTTAGCATAAACATTTAAAAGTTAATTGTAAATCAAACTTTCGAACAAAAAAAAACAAAAAAAAAAAACAAAAAAAAAACAAAAACAAAAAAAAAACAAAGAGGACAGTAACTTACTCTATAGCTATAAGGTACGATATAAACCATAATTTTCTGCTTCAAAAATCGTTAATGACAGTGTATCTCAAGTCTATAATCATTAGAAAAACATAACTTACAGAGGTTTAAAAATAAAACTCATTGATTCAACTCTTATCTTTATTGGACATTGTTGCTAAAATGCTAGAGTTTTTTCACTCAGATTAAAATGATGCATTACGCAATCATTTGTGATGTAACTTTTGTTTTGCATGACTCAGATTACCGTCTTGATTGTTTTCTTTTGTTTTGCCTTTTTTTGTATTCCTTTTTCTTTTCTAAAGCCACCCCAGCTAAGTTGTTCGACCCATATTTAGTCAACATTTCATTACTAAATGATTCGACTTAGCACACCCGTGCTCTACCTACGAGTAGTTTTCAAAGGTCAAACAAAGTGTTTTTTTTTTTTAAAGGAAGCAAAAGCAGGTTATGTGAATTAGACAAGAATGACCCAATGAAGATTGAATAAGTGTCATCAATTTTTATCATTTTAAAATCTTTGTCTTATTATTCCTTGTTATTTCAGACTTTAGGTACACTTTTCTTAAATTTAATAAATTTTGTACCTTGCTTGCATTTAGTAAAGTGTCACTTTGTCTAATGAAAACCATACATGATGAGATTTTGCAATCAAACAGAAAAAGTTGGAGAAGAATGGTCTGCTAGAAGTATGAAGATACTGCCAAGAGGTATCTTTTTAAGGCATTTGATGGTCGAGAATAAGCAGTAGGTTATTTTGACCTTCATTTATTATCTGGAACAGTTTCCTCTTAGCTTTGAGCTGGAAAAAGCAATCAGACCCAACGCTCCCTTTGCAAATCTTTATAATTCCTTTAAATGCTAGTTCTTCATATTTATAACTGTTTTTCATTTCGTTCGCAACTTGAAAATCTGTCCCGAATATATTTGTGCAAAATTTCCAAAAAATCCTGTCCGTCTCAAGTAGTATTTGATGGGAGGGGGGCTACAGTCCGAATAATTTTAAGTTTGAAGAGTCTTTGTTTTAAAATCGTCAAGTTACATTTACTTTGCTAAAAGGGAAAATTGTGAAATGCACCAACTGGTCATACAAAGAAAATAGCTTTTATCGTTATTAAACCATTCAGTGTCAATAATAAACACTAACTATAGCTTTATCTCCTCAAAATATTATGCAGTACAATAGTTACGGATGCTGCATCATTTTAAATTTGGAAAGTTTGGGCTAAAAAAATTATTCTTGAGCAACACTTGATAACTGATTTTTTTCTGTGAGTAACTTATTTCTTGAAAAGAAAGCTACCCTGATTCCTGTAGCCTATCTATAAATATTTGCTTTGAAAATATGAAAATTTTCTGCATTGAACAAACGCAATGTTTCCCTCTAAGCTCTATAGTTGGATGGTCTAGTTCCTAATCTTAAAAACAGCACTAAATTATTCCAACAAAAACCCCTTTCGAGATTTTTCCAGCTATTATCATAACTTTGCTTAGGTAGATTTATGTCTTCCGGAACGCAATACGTATTACTTATTAAAACAAAAAACATAGAGATGAGCAGATATATATCCAAGTAACATTTGGAAAAATTAAATTATGAACAAATAACAACCACACTAGCAGGTTTGTTTCGTTTTCATCTAAAGAGTTACAGCTAACAGCTTTGACAAATTGAGTGAGTTAAAGAAAGTGCATTCCAGGATATTTTCAAAGTGACCTCACCGTGTGAGTATGTTTGTTGTTGTTTTTTGAGTATGTTTGTTGCTGTTTTTTTGTGACTTCACTTTATTTAGACTTTGCTTAGGCTGAACACAAGACCAATACGGATACAACACCACCCCTACTCCCCTACCCCCTCCCTCCAGGAAAATAATTGAAAAGACTATGCTAAGGTCCTAAAACATTAATGTTTAACAATTTCTTGCAAAAATGTTTTCTCCCTTAAATTTTGTCGCTTTCAGAATAAAAAGCAGTTTCCAAACTTCATTTTCTTAAAAGATGTAACATCAAGAATTTTAGTAAAATTTGTTTGAGAAAATTAAACGCAAAAATGCACAGGAAAGCCTGACCCATTTTCTCCAAACATTGCAATGATTTTGCTTCATTTGGCGCGAATATGTTACAATTTCAAATTCAGCCGGGAGATTGCCCCTGAATTGTCCAAGGTTGAAACCATTAGTTGATTCAGTAGTGGTTGTTATCAGGCCGTTTATACACTTTTTACGTCTCGAATGAAATAATATGACTCTGAATTGAGAGATAGGATCAAGATTACCAGTATTGCAGGTCACGAGGTTACAGTACATGACGGAAATTGTTGAAACGGATTAAATTGCATAAAGTGGTAGTAAGTGGTTCCGTTTGGCTATGACCCTAGTCGCCCGTACAAGTCATCCGTGCCATGATCACATGCAACCAAAGTATTATGTCCAAGCCTAGCTTCGAGGGATCGGTTCAATTTACTGTTTTATGTCCTAACGGCACTCAACTACTGATTGGCATGTGCGACGCATGCGCTCTTGTGTACGTATCTCAACCATATGTGCTTACTAGCATTTATCTCATAATATGGTTATGTATGAGGAGCCATTGTTGACGATACCTCACGCAGACTTTTCTAACGACCAAAGTGTAACGGTAAACTCACCCCTTTTAGGTCACCAGAATGATGTGAAGACCTTGAAACGATTGAAGAATTACGGGTTGTTTGTAGGAGAAGCTGTCAGATCTGGACGCATGGTAAATGTGCAACGAGTTGCCAGCACCGATAGAAAGTTGGTCTCTTCTTCTTCTAGGATAAAAAAAAATTCGAAGGTCAAAGGACCACCCGTAAGCTCCCGCCCCTGAAATGACTTCATGCTATATGACTTGGTAGCGGTGTAAAAAGGAATCTTGTTTCAGTTAATATTACACGTCTTATCATCATCTTTGATGCCTGAAGGGAGCAGGAGCACTCGTGCACGGGAAATATCACTGGATTGAAGTGCGGTCATTAAAAGTGTTTACTTTGCAAACTAGGAAACATTTGTTTCATTTGAGCTCGACCAAGCTAATTGCCTAAAGATGCTGAACCATCACGCTCATCTCTGACTGTTTTCACTCTCTCGATCAAACATTAGACCAGTTTACCCTTCGCAGCAAAGTTTACATGTGTATATTTGGATGTATACGGATGTTTAGATTTTTGATTTAAAGTTTGATTATATACAAGGCTTCGTCGATGACAATTTCTGGAATAATGGAGACGGCCATATCTCACACCAACCATACACAGTCGCTTGGTGTACCAGCCCAAGGCGGTCCTCACTCCACTCTAAACAATTCGGCGCCCCAATTATCGGCTGGAAATGATCACGGAGGACCGGTGCACCAGGAGGGCAAAGATGACCAAGAGAGTATAACCTTGAACCGGGCTGCCAGTCCGATTGGTGAGAAGCCTTTAGCTAAAAAAAGTGGCGCAGGTCTGAGAAGACACGAAAAACCTCCTTACTCGTATATTGCCCTGATAGTTATGGCTATTCAAAGTTCACCTGCTAAAAGATTAACTCTGAGCGAAATTTATCAGTTTCTCATGCAAAGATTCCCTTTTTTCCGAGGACCTTATCAAGGTTGGAAAAATTCCGTGAGACATAATTTATCCCTGAACGAATGTTTTATAAAATTGCCCAAGGGTTTGGGCCGTCCAGGAAAGGGACACTACTGGACCATTGACCCCGCTAGCGAGTTTATGTTCGAGGAAGGATCATTTAGGCGCCGGCCTCGTGGATTTCGCCGAAAATGTCAGGCTCTCCGCCCCCATTATCCAATGATGAACAGTATGGGACCTCCAGCTCACATGTTGGGTCCGGTGGGTGGCATGGAATTTTTTGCCCAAACACAGGCAGGTGGCGGCCCTGGAGCATTCGGTAACATGACCCAAGCAGGAATCAACCAAATGGGTATGAATGCTGCCGGAATGGACGGTAGTTTAGGCGGCGGAATGTCCAGCTGTTCCATGCCTCCGCATTTAGCCTCGCACATGATGGGCGCGAACAGCCCCTCGACAAACCCCTGTGCCGTCAGCTCGGCGTATATGGGTTGCCCTACGCCTACATCTGTAGATGCTATTCCAGTTTCTCTACAACCTACTACGTCCCCAAATTCGATATCAAATCACGACGGCTATAACTCAGTTAGCGGTATTTCCGTAGATGGAACATACAGTGTTAGTTACAGTTCAAGCGGTTGGCCAACGGGCTGCTCGAACGGACGGTACATTTCTGCCAAGCAAACCAATGGCTGCTCAATGGAAAGCTCCTCGCCTCTACATGGTATTCATCCACAAAGTGACCATCATTACATGACGTCCCATATTCCCGATGGCTACGATTTAACCCATGGTAAGTTGAACTTTACAAAGTCTCAAAAATGTCCAACAAAATCCCCCCCCCCCCACCACCCATTATTTGAACTTTTTCTAACTTTAGTAATCATGGATACACCAGGAACCCTAAAAGTGTATTTAAAGTAGTTGATGATTGAAGTTCACCTTTTTTGGTAATTTTAAAAATGAAGGCAACGTTGAAAAAGTTGTCAGAAATTTAAAAATCTATGCTGTTCTGCTTCTCACTTTTTAATAGGCCTATCACAAATAAAACACAGTTTAAACCTGAAGGCAAATTTTCACTGGCTATTTTTCCGACGTAAAAAGTATTTTCAAATTTTTAAGGCACTGAAGTACACTTCCTAGAATGGTCTATTCTCACCTCGGTCTTGTACATTTTACATAAGGAGATTTGTTGTATTTATCAGCCATGGTATTCAGACATTTTTCATGGGATGTGATCCCTGTGATAGAACGTGACTCAGCGCTTGTAGTTGTACGCAGTCTTTATACTTGCCAAGAAATAGCTGAATGGTGATCAGGACTTCTCAAACAATTGCAGTTAAAACACAATTAAATTGTGTCGAAACGAAAGGACAAACCGGTTTCCTTACTCTGCGTTTGATCTTATTAAAATATTTTCATTCTTAAGCTAGCATAGTTTTTTTAATGTTATCGGTGTCAACGATTGCGTCAGGAATGAAATTCATTGTTATAACGAAAAGGTTAATTATTTGCGGATGGAGTTAATCTTTGAGCTTTTTGTTGTGATGCCGTTCATTATCGTTAGTATGTGCCCTCTGACTATCTTTGACCAATATTAGCAAAAATTTAAAATGAATGATCCTTAGAGAAATAAAAATTATAAGTGGGGTTTTCAGATTTTATGATTTTCTGAGCAAGTTGTTTTAGTGGGAACGTTTCATTCGTAGTTTTGAAAAGGTAAGACTTCTACTTTGGTTTTTGTTACTTATTATCTTAGAGAAGATGATGAACTACGTAGCACATATTTATAGGAAAAGGGATATACTCTTAGTCTTACAGCTTGTCTTCAGTAAACGATTCAAATTAGTTTTGAAAAAGTTGGGTTAACAAGAGATGTTACCAGTAGGTTGTGTATTATTAGGAAGCAGGGTGTAAGTTTTCCTAAAACATTCAAAATTTTTCTTTTTTGGTAGTATTAACTTAATATTTGTTACTTCTATACACCGGTTTCACCTCTGAGATAATAGCAATAGCAACACCTACCTAGTCTACAGATTTGAACTTTATAAGACTGAGGGGCAAGTAAGCTAAACATAGTTCTTACTTTGTCATAGCTCAACAAAATCTACTAAGATCCATAAAATGCTTAAACTTTATCTTCTCGAATAGTCAGACCTCTTAATAACATCCTTAGCTTTTTAATATGTCTGCCTCAATGAATTAAATTGTTCTCAAATTTAAACTCACTTAAATATCAAAACTTAGCAGTTTGTTTATTAAACACTACCGCATAACATAAATAAACACTTACGCTTAGAAATGTAAGCATAGAAACCACACAAGGAAAGTATGGAAGAAACAGTTCCATACTATTGAAATTACTTTCATCTAGTTTGGGGCTTCAACCAAAAAATATGCTTTACGGAAATATAAATGTATTGCTGTCTTGCAAAACGTTTACTGATGCTTTCAAGTCTTAGCCCATGCCATGCCACTGTGAACTTTTTATTGACGACAAAATATTCTACTTTCATCACTTTATCTTTGATTTAACGTGAATCAAGCTGTGAGATAATGTCTGGCCAGTTTTTTTTTTACGATACATAACCTCTCTGTGTGTACCTTAGAATTGTGATTTTTTTTATTCTTATCATATTGGTGGTATGATAATATTCTTAGCTTCTGTAAAAAAGTGGACTATTGTGACCTGTAAGTTCGGTTGCCTACATTTAAACAGGTGTGTTAGTGGTCCGAGGTAGTACTTCCATGGTTAGTGTTAATTTCTAGACTCTGGTCTGTAGAAAGCATTTTTTAGACTTCTAAAAAAGATGAATACAAGTTCCGTTGGTATAGTGGTTTTTTGATTTTTGTTTTTTGTTTTCTTTTTTTTTTTTTTTGCTTTGCGTAAGACAGTACTTGAAAAAAATTTCTTGTTGTTATACTTATGGTTATAACCTTTTACAGAGAAACACACTGACTGAAATAGGATCTCTCGCGCTAGAGCACTAGAGATTAAAAGTTACAAAACCGAACTATTTCCGTTCGATTTTTGCTGTATAATAACTGAAAGAATATCACATGTATCTGAAAACAAAAGTGAGATCGAAATTAAAGAAGTAGAACTCGTTAATTACATTTTACCACCATGTATGAAAGTTGAAACACGGCAGAACGCATGCTTCTGTAAACCTATCCGTATTCACAACATTACTATACATATAATCTTTGAAAAGTAGTTTAAAGCTCTTTTGAGACCAGTTAAATGTTGTGACCTGTGACTATAGTGTAAAACTTTAAAACAAAAACAAGATACATACAAGTCCTCAAAACATAACCCGATGGAATGTAGCACAGTTCATTACCTTTGATAATCGTAAAACAGTAGCTAGTTGCCTGCATATTGTGAGCGAAAGAAGGAATATTTTTTCCGTAGGCAAGGTGTTGTCAGCAACGTTTTTCATGTTTCCCTAAGTTTGCTATTCGATTTGTTTTAACTTCTGACCATGATGTCACGGATAACTGGTACCGAAAGTTTAAATAATTCACTTCAAATCTATTTCGTACTTTCGCTGAGTACTTTCCTTAAGTATTTTGTAAATTAGTATATTAAATAAAAGTTTCGGTATGTATGTATCATATATGTCCCCTCGGAATTGTCAAAGTTGTCTCAGATTCACTACAGTCGAGTCAATTCGAGCTGTAGTATTGACTCGAACCCAGGTTGATGACTCCAGCCATTACTCGTGCCAACTTCTGGAATTCCCACTACGCCTACAATATAGGTTATTTTTTCATTGCATTAGGTATTTTATGTGGTTAAATTGAAGTTCAAGATAATTTTAGCCAACCGTCACTTCCAAGCATACTATAAATTTATGATTCGTGTTTATGGACATGATATTGGCCTTGACTCCCTCGGCAAAAATAAAAATGTTCGGAAAGCGAATGGTACCCTGCTTGGACTCTAAAGTAAAGTTCTTCATAAAGAAAACTTTTTATGTATGTGCAAAACATCGGAACATGACAGAAGCCTATTCCGAAAAATAGTGTACGTTTATAGTGGAAAAGCGTATTTTACAGGAGCCTGTCTAGCCTTTAAGGGTCACTTAGATACTCAACGTTTTGTCAACCATAGAAGTACTATCCCACCACCCACTGTGTAGCAGCCTGCTTCTTGCATCGGTCCAACTATTCAACGGGCAAAACATGGATTGACTGTTCTGTGGTTCACAGTCGTGAGTCTTTATGTCTTGTATGCCCTTGAACAGGCTGTTCTGAATCGGTATGGGTAAATCAGTCATAAACGAGAGTGAATGTGAAGTACATAAGTTCTCCTTTGTATAAATCAATTTTGTTTATCAATTTCTCAAAATAGAAAGTTGCTTGAAGAAGAGTAACTCGCTTGGTTAGTTTTGCTCATTCAATTTGACTACTTATTTAATATGTGAAAACTAATTATTCGTGGAACTTAAGCATTGAGTCTTTGCCAGCATAATTATTGACATTGTTTCTAGTTATCAAGTGACCATATGGAAATTTAAATGAGAAAAGAAAGGGAAAGTTTTGTTAAAATATGAAATAACGCGAGTTAAATTTACACATTAAATTAATTATTCAGTTTTGACGAGTAATTCTAGATAAATTTCTAAACAATAAACTTTCGATGGTACGCTTGTATCTTCAAACCAAATCTTTCTCAAGGTTAAAAAGATTGACGGGACAAAGACCTCTTACCAGGACAAGTTGCTAACGCCTTCAATTAACATAAATTATGCAAATTGCGCAAACATTAGTTGGGCATCTGTACGGTGTTTTGAATACAATGTGAAGTTAAAGAATGAAAAATGGAATATTTTAAAGAAAAGGAGGAAACACCTGTCCGAACGTCAGCAGACCAAACCGTGGAGAGGCGACTTCTGGTACGGACAATGAAAAACAGGAAACTAGAAGTTTAGGTAATGTGCAACGTACGCAGAATTCATGCAAAGTGATCCTTGTAGGTGAAAAGTCACGTAATCTTTCAGTATTTTCCGTATTGTAGTGCAAAATACTCAAATCAGACGTCTTTCTGGTTATTCCAAGTAATTCCAAGTATTTCCAAGTATATCCATTAATCCTGCAATAGATAGGGAGGAACGTTGGTCTAGCTAGGCAGAGAAAAAGTAATCTTAGATGGGTATTAGCCAAGGCAAATATCAATCATGGTTATGCTGCTAAATTTTATGACCATATTTCACTGTTCACCTATCACACCTTAACCAAGAGTAACACCAAAGTCGGAAGTTAGGCATGTGGTTTTAAGCTTTTCGTCGAAGCCGTATCAATCCTGTCCAAATTTGATGCAAATGTCAACTCGGGTATGAATGGGTGAGCTTTTCTCGCTCCGCCATGAGCGGCTTTACCACTGATCCCCTTCCCAGCTTACTGGATGTTGACAAGTGCGATTGCCTTGCAACCCTACATAGAACTGAGTATTCATCTACGCTGCAAACCTATTTGCTAAACACTTGTAAATCCTTCTATGTAAATATTAAGAGAGTTTTTAAATAAACTCTGGGAAGATGTAACCCGGCTACATTTAAACAATTTACAATTAGGCTGCCTTTAGTTTATGTATACGCTTCTTGTCAGCTACTCATGTTTAGATTATGGGCAAGCGTTCTTATTTCTTATAAAGGCTGTTTCCCTACCTCTCTGTATACACTGACCCCCGTATCAGCTCCAAACATCTGACGGGCACCTCGGTGCAGTGTAAACAGTTTGGAAACAGTCACTTGTGTAGTTTATACAAAGAAATATTTCTGTTATAAACTTTGGCTGTCGGGGTATACAAACCGATGAAAAGTCCTGATAATGCGTGAAGTGATGTTGGGATTTTGGACGAGGCCACCGAAGGCTCAATTGAAGCCACGAAACCCGTTCCACCCGTTGGCCTACTTTAATAGTTCCTCATTAGCGGTTGTACCCGGGTCATTAGGAACCGCTTAGACGTGATTTACACCTTGAATCGCTGTTTTATAAACTGTAGCGATTTAATCACCACACGTGGAGAGAGTGAGTGAGCTGCCGGCACAGGTGAGAGGCTTAGACTGACGTCTTGTTTATCCAACTCGGGTTTATGTTGTATACAAGGTATAAATACATGCCGCCGTTATGTATACACATACTACAAATGTGCTGCACAATATTACCCGTGTTTGGGTTTCTCAACCAGAGGTGTGAGATATGAAGCATAGTTACCACCTCACCAACAGACAACGACCACTGGCGGGGAACTCCATTTAGGACCAGGAGGATCAAGCGGTGGTACGACATGGCTTAAAACTCTCACGGTAAGCGAAAACCCATAGAGGGAGATTGTTTTGGCCATGGTCTCAGGAAGATACACTTACTCTCTTTGAAGAATCTTTGGGTCAGAAAAAATCATTTCAAGAAATCTTAAAGACCTACCAGGGAATCAAGTAAAAAAGAAACAGTTACGACTTCTGTAGTTCAATGGTCATGGATGGATGGCGTCTGAAAACACTAAAGCGTCAGTGGCAGTGCGTTACTACAAACTTGTGGAATACGTTATTGGAGTAGCCAATGAGCATTGAAGGAGGATTTTGAGAGGTACAGAAAATAATACTATCATAAAAAAAAAATTGGTGGAGAATTAACGTAACAGTTGAGAGGGACGGAGAGTTAATTTTTCGACGACCACCAGTGATAAGTTCTTCAAATGAAAATACAAGTCGTCAAAGTTTAACTCCTGCCGTCGAAGCGGTCTCTGTTTAATTTGTCACTTATACTGTTCGACTAAGTGGTTCATCAGATTGTAACTTGTAATGTCTGGCCCATCAGCCAGCTGATTACATCATTTTACGAACCGAATGCGATTTGGGTTAAAGACATCAAGGCGAACAAGGAGACGAAGAAGTACCGAGGCACATTTTATATACGGGTGGGTCGGAGGAGAAATTGGCAAAATCGTTCTCCTTATAAGTCAATTGCTGGTGTTTGTGAAAGACGGTTATGTTACCTGCTGTAAACATTGCGTAGTTGTGATATTTTGTAATACAAAGCGTGACCCATTTGTCCTCTGTACAGTGGTGTTTGGTCTGTTCAAGAAATTTCCCTAACACTGGGCTCGACCATCATGTCACACTTGTGAAATCAAAGAAATTAAAGGAATTCTCTTTTTACATGGGAATACCAGACAAATCATCCTCTCATCTACTAAGACGTAGCTGAGTCAAACCAGACATTCTCACAAAACCGAGTATGTGCTAGTGGTTTAGCAGAGGCTTAGATCAAAGCCAAAGTTCATTGATCAAGTCGATTTTCTGTCGCATACTACAATTACGAGAAGAACAAACAGGACATTAGGTGTGATTTATCGAAAGGCGATACATTTTGTCCGTTATTTGTCAGCCTTGTACAATCCTAGACCCATTTAGAAGTGTTTGCCAGCCCAAGTGGCCATCGATATAGGCTAAACTATAGCCTAACACTCAGCAGTTTAAGAACAACACACGTTTATGTTTTATCATTTCCGGCTTTTGCTTGGAAACGTTTCTTTCGACGTTTTGTCCGAAAAGGAAAACAAGTTCTCAGTAGTTGTGGACTTTGACTATATCTATATACTTTTATTATAATTGCCTTTGAAAGACAAATTCATTACTGACTATTAAATAGTAAAAGAACTCTATATCGAAAGCGAAAGGCTGGTGAGAAATTTGAATACGCGAAACCTTTCCCACAAACGAAATATGTTGGATGTTGTGCAATCTGACATTTTACATTCGAGGTGTCCTACGGACTTCAATGTTATCTGTATTACACTTTTAGGTAGCACCGCATATTCCCCTTTGTTGAGCGTGACCCAAGCATGCTACAAACGTTTATATCATATCCGTGTCTTAAAAAATATTTTGCCTGGAAAAGGTACAGGGTATGCTTAGAGAAGGTTGTCATCTTACTCCGTAATGAAATACGCTAGTGAAATCTGAGACACAAAAGTGGTCTTTCATGTGTTATCGAGACAGTCAATAAAATGTTAAAAAGCATTGGATGAGCTTTCTGTTTTAATATAATGTAACGACGCCATAACTGTATATCAAAACGTCCATAATATTCAGTAAACTCTGTAATAAATGACTATTAAGGGGGTTATAGATGCCACTGAAAATATGAATAGGCCTAGATGTGTCGGTTTTATGTGAAACGCTTACTTATTCATCATTATTAAAATGAATTGCACTAAGGTTTTTCACCCCTAGGGTGCTATCGACGGCGTCATGGGAACTATTCGATAAAGAACTAAGACCAGAAAGTGCAAAATTCTAATTAAATCTATTACTGGTTCTTAGATGGAAATTGTAACAATTTTACAATTGTTCACGTACTGTCTCGGTAAGGTGTCATTTCTTCCGTTGTAGTTCAGTTAAGTTTGTCATCGGACAACGTTTTGTCGTAGAGAAATTTTAAAAGTAGACATAGTGAATTATTACATCTTCCATACCACCAACCTTGGTTCCTGTACACAAGTTTAGAATGAAAGGGGGTTGATGTTATTCCGTCAAATATGTACATAATGTACAACCTATTTAAAAATTGTGGGTATTTATTTATCCTATGGGATAACTAATCAATTTGTCTGAGAGTACTCTTCAAGAACTTGTTAAAAGCAAATGAAAACTGCTAATGCGACTACCAAGGTCTTATGATCTGTTACCAATCGCTTTATCAGTGCATGGCAATCAATGAGATATTCTCCAGAGGGTGTTTTGGCGTGCGTCTTCAGCTTCTGCCGAGATACCAAAAGATGACAGTTTGCTGTTGTCTCTGTCAGAAACAAGAACACATTCGATAAATTTTAGTCTTTTCGCGTTGCTATTCCTTCCAATGCTTTGGAAGAAAATAAATCCACGTTTTATCGGATTATTCAGATAAAGATGAAATACGTGGTAGGTTAAATTTATCGCTCTTGATAATTTTACTATTCTCCAAACTGAAACTGACGTATTTTTTAAATAGAAAACCCAGCTGTGGTCCGTTCAATAACCATTCCTATAATCGTACGTCCGAAGGAGATATTCAGGTAGTGACAAAAAGGTTTGTTTAATAATGGAAAAATTTATAATGTCTATAAAATGTTAATATTTGATGTTAAAAAGAATTGTAAAAACTCCAAGTTGCTATTTAAAATCAAAATACATATTTTACACTGGTTACAAACAATTAAATACGAAGCTTGGATAGCTACTTTGACTTTTGCTGTAAGTTACTGTCCTGCGCAGTACAGCAGCTTATTTTGATAATGTTATTAATATTGGAACACTTGGCACGCACTGACAAAGGAAAAGGAAAGTGAGTTTATCACTCCCAGTGTAATTTCCTTATTTCCTTATTTTCTGTGTAATAAAGGATTATGTGTTATCTGTTTTAATAAATTAGTATTTTTTACTTCATTACTAGTTCTTCCGTAAGTAATCTTGTTTTACTTTTGGACATGGGAGAATGTTTCCATTTGAAACGTTGGCTAAAAATCAATCAGAAAGTGGGAAGTTTTCCGGGTTTTAAAGCGACGTGGTAATATTGCGTACCCGCATAAAACTCTCTTTCCTACAGATCCCATTATTTGTACTAGATACATCAGTTTAAAGATTAATCTGTAAAATTGCAAAGTACAGCCAGAAGTCGTTGGGCAAAATTAATTGACCTTCTTTAGGTGGACTTCTGATATCTCTCCTTTGGCTAGTTGATTTCTCTCTCTTATTGCTGTGTCAAAGGCTACTTATAGGGATAATGGTCGAGCTAGGCACTCTTAGTGAGTGAATTTCCACTAAAATAGTCCAAATTTGTAGGAGTATCACATTCCTTGTGAAGGAGGCAAAACTGCTTCTAACATGTTGTCCTGAACTAACGTTGAACATAACTGCACCAGAGTCATGGAAAAAATTGCTACAAAACGATGCTACATCACATTACGTTGCATAAATTTGTAACATTTTCTTGTTGTGAATAGGTAAATTTAGCTTGTCACCTCTGAAGACTGCAAAAATAATTGCAATATCTCTTTCTCCAGTATTCGTACAATTGGACTTAGCAGAATAAACCAACTCTACAACACCATTTCGTCACGTAAGGCAAAGGACACCACTGCGGCCGTATGCAAGGCCGCCATGTCGTATTGTCCTTAGTAGTAGCACCCATGTCATTTGACCGGGCCACTACCTAGTTCGTACGCTCCACTGTCATGCCTAATGTAACTGTGTCCTGAATCTGTACAACGGTGCATTATGCACTTTTGATATCAATTATTATGCAGGTATGATTTTTACATTAACATAAGAGATACAATATTGTAACTTGACGGTAGTTTTCGCGTAAAATAAACAGTGGCGCGCATGGCCGCTGATGTAATTGAAATTTCTAGCAACGTTTTAGTAGGTTATTGATGAGATCATGCACAAAGATAACTACGGAAAGCATGTTTAGCGAGGCCCGCTATACCGACCGGAAATACCACAATAAATTAACTACATTCGTTTTGTCCGAAATCACCATCTTTTGTCTTTGACTAAGAAATATGGAAAGGAACGGGACAATTCTAATTTCGTATTTAACCGAACGTAAACCTCAACTTTTCATCTAATAATTTTGTGACAATTGGGCAATGCAATTGTTTTACTTTAACTAGGTAAAGTCAGAAGACAAAGAGCATTCTCTCAGGGAAGGAGATATACATTTATTATATTAACACATTTTATTATATTAATATATATTTAAAATTATTACACTAATTTTATGGGAAAATTAAGAGTTCTACTTTTTTAGTCTCAATAACTTTTTTGAAACAATATATCAAATTACAAGTTAAAAGTAACGACTATTTTCTGTTTGGTGATTACTGATCAAACCAATTAAAAGTTTATTTAGTCGCAAGTCAAGTCACTCTTTTAGTTCTAACTGAGTATTTAAAGCTATTCTCGGTCAACTTCGTCAACTTATACCGGTTCTAAAAATGGATCTTCAAAGGTTGTTATTTCAGAAGCAAATTTCAACCTGATGTTGGGTACCCTCCAGCAGAAAAGAAGCGACAAGTCAGTGTAAATATATTACACTAGCCTTCTATTTTTGCTACGGTACAAAACATAGACTGTTAAATTATATACATCTAGAGCTACAGAAAGAAAAAATGAAATGCAAAAAGGCTTTCATTTTTGTCGAGTAATAATAGCTTATTTTAATTGTTTTGTAATCTTCATAATTTAAAGTGTTTGAACAGATACTTAAAACTACAGTATTTCTTACATTAAAAACTTTATTTTTGTATTTCAATAAACTTAAAAAGACTTTATACCGAGTACCTCATTTACCATTTCCAAGTAAAAATTAAAAGCTTGTAGTTTGTAATGTATTTGAACTTTGTTATATTATCCTTCCAACTACATGAAATTGGAAACTTCAAACCAAAAGTCTTCCCAAGTATTCGGTGTGCTCTTCAATGATTTTATCCACATGCCATATAGTCAGATACTATGCCTTGCGCTCGTATCATTTAACGGTAACTTGTCTTACACTGTGAACAACGTTTTTAGGAACGTTAAAGCCATCTTTCCAACTCTAAGCTAGTGGTATCGCGGACCGTGATTTGCCCGTAAAATTGGAACGGATTTAACCTTGCAAATTTTCGCTAATTCATGTAAAACTAATGGGCATGGATATTTTTTCCATAATATAAAATCTAAAATTTTTTAAAGGGTAAAAAACTTAAGTTGGTGGGAAACCGTAAAAAATGGAACATTTGACTCCAAACTCAGAAAAACGTGTTATTTCATAAAAGCGTGCGTCAAATGTTCCGTAGACTCAATAAGCAAGTAAAGGAAACCCTCCTAGCTTAATGTTTGGAACAGCCTCCAGCTTGCAAAATTGAAATACTGGAAAAATAAATACACCCGTTTTATCCTGACAAAAGTCTTCAAACGCATGAATCGAATTTTCAATGTGACTAGGTCTTATTTCGGAAACTTGAAAAATTTTCAATAGAAACACTTCACACTCTTGCAAAATTATGGACTCAATTAAAAAATGGACGTTATGCTTAAAAAGTTAAATTCTAGTTTGACCAAGCAATTTTTTTAACATGAATTTTAAAAATCAAACCATTGACTGGGTTTGAAAAGTTTCTCACTTGTCAAACTCATAACTGTACTATGAGTGTTCCAAACTAAACCAAATACCATCAGTTCCAATAATCCTCTTCACTTCATTGCTCTCTTCCAGATCTTTAGTAAAATTATAAATTATTATATTACGGAGGTTCTCTGTTTTAGCAAAGTAAAAACGAAAGCACAGGAGTAGAGAAAAAAGTAATAACCAATCCATTCTCCGCCTTTTAGCTAGCTTTTTTTCTTTTTTCCTATTGTTCCACTTCTTTTACAGAACTCTTCATCGTTCGGTTTTACAATTCTAAAGAAGACTAATATATAAAAAATCACAATTTGTAAGATGTTTAACTAGTGATTTTATGTAGAAAATAAGCATGAAAGGATATTTTAGTGATGACTCAAGTCCTATTATGTGTTATAATCCATAGCTTTTCTTTTGAGAAAAGATGTTTAATTTTGTCGAAGTATTTAATGTGGCCTTGAGAGTGAGCGGATTGGTTAAGAATTTCTGGAAGAGGTTTGAAGTATATTATGGTATGCAAATTTTGCTTTGTCGCCTTATATCTGTATAAACGTATCATATAAGTTTGTATACTGTTGCTCTTCACCTCACACTTTCCCAAACCTTTGTCAAAATAAATGAAGTATATTAATGTATTGATGATGTCAATTCATATGAGGTAAATTGAAACTTGAAGAAACTTTTTTGGGAAATACCACCTGAAGACAACATTTTCGTTTTCATTTGACACGTAAATAACTATCTTTCAGCTAAGGATTAATGTGCTTCTGGTTGAAATTCAGAACCGAACTCAACTGCCCATTCCTTTGGCTCTCAATTTCAGGTGATAAATGTTTACTCCACCAGCCAAGCATTCTTTGGCTCCTATTTTCCTCAATTTGAAAACGTTCGTTTCGCCACGTCAAGGAATGAACCTGCCCCTTTTCTTGCTCTTTTATATCATTTTAAGCCATCTAAAGCCCTTAACCGAGGACCTCTGGGATATTTCACTTTTGTCTCTCAAATGGGTTTTGAGAGCTCCAGATAACAGTGGCTTCTTTCACGTCCAAGATTATACCTCAAGGTATAAAGTAAGCTGCTGTCGTTTACATTTCTGAATCAATTTTTTATTGAATCAACTTTTATAAGATGTCTCAGATGTACATTAAAACAATTTCAAAACGATTTCAGGCTTAACTTATCTGCTAATAGGTGTAAAACTAAGTGAATAAACTCGTCATTGACTTTCTGTGGATTGCATATAAACGAAAGACGTATTGGTTGTAAAATGTGGTCCAGAGAGTTCCGGAGAAAACTTAAAGTAAAAGAATGATGGATAAAGAAGAAACAA
Source organism: Holothuria glaberrima (assembly GCA_009936505.3). Lineage (NCBI taxonomy): Eukaryota > Metazoa > Echinodermata > Holothuroidea > Aspidochirotida > Holothuriidae > Holothuria > Holothuria glaberrima. Next base: position 1,271,080 of record WURT03000026.1, read on the forward strand.
AATGATGGATAAAATAGTAAGGAAATAATCCCTCGTATAGCTGAGGATTTAAGATTGCTTTGTTTATTTCATACCAATTGAAATCGTTATCCCTAGGCTCGAGGAGCAACGTTATTTGTTTACATTTAAATCAGAGGATTTATGGAGCTGCCGAAACGTCTTATTCCAGAACTGGCTTTTCTCTCAGCCTCTTTCTCGTTTCCTTTATTTCCTAATTTGGAGGTTAAATGGACTTTTAATGATGTTGGACGCTTGGTAGATGTGACGGTGCGACTAAGCTTCAAGTGAGCATTTGGTTTAGGTTACAAGAATATGAGTCCGGTTACTCCTTTTTCACTTCATAATGGTCTCGTATCTCTTGCCTAGTCAGTGGGTAGTCATAATTCTTCCTGCTTTTACCATCTTATCAGAAATTTGGAGTCCTGCTCATCGATATCTTCTTTTAATGAAAAAGAATAAAAACTGGGAAAGCCTTATATTCACATTAAGTCCACTTATGGCGTTTTCTTACAGCATTAGAATCTCATCCATCGAGATACATCAGCTTGCACTTACACTTTCCTTGTCTATCTGACTTATGCAAGTTGTGTTTCGTGTTCAAACAAACATATTTCTAGCGTTTGTAAGATTTTATTCAAAATTCAACAATCCAAGGGATTTAAATTAAAGTTGTTTTGGCAATTGGCATTATTCTGGTGGAAATGTATCACATTTGTATTTGATAATCAGGATGACGATTTTCCCCATTTTGACAGTTACGTACCCTAATTATTCAATTGCAACTAAAACAGTTTAGTTACATGCTATTAGGCTCATTCTAAAAAAAAAGAAACAAACATACCTTTTGTAATTGGTTATTATTACACCAATGCTGTACATTCCCGAAACCGTGAACGGAAACAGGAAACTGATTGGAAATATATATGTGCTTTTGCGGTTACATCATTCTGTTTTAAGTTAACTTTCTAGCACTAGGTTTGAATATAAAGCTAGAATGATTAATGATACGATAATGCAACCGTGTGTTACTACCTTGTACTTTGTGGTGGGAGATGAATTTCGCGACGACCACATATAGATTTGACAAGATGGCATTTATCTCAACCAAATTATAGCATATAATTAGCATGAACCAACCACTTGGAATGTAACATGATTCATAAATGAATTATATGTATGATAATTGAAAATGAATTATATGAATGATAATTGAAAATGAATTAAAAATGTAAAAATACATTTATGGGAAGAAAAAAGACCAAGGCGAATGTTCTTAAATTTAGAACCTGGTAAAATAACTAACCCTTGTTCTTCTTAATGCATCACCACATGCAAAACCAAAACACAGATACGGTTTTCATTTTAAAGTCCGACCACATTTATATCGAATAGGGGGATCCATTAGTTGGGTTGCGCGGTTTTTGGTTTGGATGGAGAAGAATTTGCTGGTCTGACTGCTGGTTAGACATGTCGATAAAAGCATATCAGGTGTCATTTTGAGCATTAAAAGTCGACCAAAGAGGTTTTCACTGAGAAAGTAAGTTCTTAATTGGGAATTTGCGTCAAGCCACCGTGGACAAAGGAAACTTATAGCATAGACGTTTCCAGTAGATTGAAACCGATGACCGGTACGATTCTTGTTTCAAACTGTAATCTGACGGTCCTAGTTATATATATA